>UCOL01003749.1:0-17516 GCA_900474335.1 Ormyrus nitidulus | reverse complement strand
ACTTTTGAAATTTTTTAAATTTGTGCCTGAAAATTTTTTTCTACATTTTGGATAAAGTATAGAATCAAAAAATCAAATAAAAAAAATTGATTTTTGGAACTTTTTTCAGTATATAACCCCCTTAAATGTATATATATGCTAAAAATTTATGTTTTTGGTCAGTATACGTTAAAGTTAACATAGATATTTCGTAAAAATTCATTAATATTCCTTAATAACTAAGTCATTTGTTGTGTAAGCAATTAATGGTAATGTGATTTCCTCATAACGAAAATTCAAATAAATGAATGCTTATTGTAAATAAATAATAATTAGTAACAAACTAATTATAATTATAGTAGAATAATAATCAGTAAAATCGGTTATCTAACCATTAGACTGCCGGAAAATCTATATGTATACACGATCTATATGTATAATCGTATATATATATATATAGTATAAAGACGATCTGGATCGATATATAGCTTTTCGATATTTAAATATAACAGTTATATACTTTAAAAAAATTTTTAAAAAGTTCTATAAAGTAAAAAATAATTTTCATTGCAACTTTAAACTTTATAAATCCAGTTTCCACTCCATTTTGCATACTTGCTTGTATGTGTGTATAACCACGTTTATTTTGATTCGGAATAACCGATAAACTGATAATAAATTGCCAGTTATTAAACGATTTGTTTTTTTATGGTATTCGCAAGCTGCTCAAATTAATTGTAAAATTTCTTTAGGGAACCAGTGGTGGCTTACCCTCGATTGAAAAAAATAAGAATCATCTGAGAAATCGTAATAGATTATATGTGAATATACGGATCGAACTGGAAAACAAACCTTTCTTTGAAGTCGTTTAAAAAGTTGGAAATTGAGAAATGATAAAGTTCTCGTTTTTAAATATAAAAAATTCCGATTCAAAATATCCTTCTACCGCGATAAAAAAGAAATTAGCTAAAATTAATGAAATAATAAGCGCAATAATGAAGTCATCCGGCGAACGGCACATGAGGAGAATCAATTTACATATGCGAGAATAGCAGGTTGTATACTCGTCTACCCGGCAACGGCGTTAGCACTGCGCCGAAGCCTGCACCCAGTCTAATCTTCGACCAAGCACGCACTTAGCCTGTAAGGGCCCTCTCTGCGCCCGGAGCTTCGATCCAAGGTTACCGCACAAGAGTAAAGCAAATCACACCTACGAATTACGTTTGTCGATTCGAGCAAACAGTCCCCGTACCTTCGTGTGCAGGTCGCCTCGCCAAGCGACATACGCGATCGGCAGGCATTTGGAAATCAAAATCTAAGGGAGGAGATCGAAAAGGGATGCACTTGTGTTTACTCACATTGATCAATTTGATTTAGCTCAATGTAAATGCTCGTTTGCATTCGGCTTCTCTTACTCCATCTTGGAATGCATCTGAATATGAAGATCTGAATTCTGGAGATGAGTTTGTACATTCGAAACATTTCACAAATTAAGCCAATCAATTTTGAACGCGTAATAAGTCTTGTTTTAATTCAACTTGCTTGATAAATTGACTCAGTAGTTGTCTGAAAGCAGCATTAGTAGCATTAATAGCTAAATTTAATAATTACTGTTCACGCCCTGGTAGAAATAAAAAAAATTTAATTCCTATTTATAAGGTATTTTGAAAAAACATACCAAGAAAATATCTATTTTTCATAGCCAGTTTTCTAATTTAAATGAAACTTTTTTTATCATGGGCGTCGAGCTTTTAAACTAGTTTGATTAAATTTAAGCTAATTTGTCGGTATTTACACGGTTGTTACGATACGTATTTTTACGTATTTTTCTTACCTCAGAAATGCACAGAAACTTGCTCGGTATTCTGGTCGCGAGTGAGAGAGATAGAAAAGAGGAAAGAATTAAATTTACATTTTATTAGAAATTTTACCAAAGCAGTATTATAAATAAATGTTTCGTTTATGCTTCTTATTAGTATTTCGAAAAGCTATTCAGAGCATTTAAAATCTTTTGTATATTGTATAACTGAGAACGGAAATTTAACTTGATTTAAATATTTCTAGGTTATGTTCAATCTAAACTAAAATAAGTAAATGTAAGTTCTTCAATGCAAATTTATACTTAGCCTGTTGATTTTATATGACGTGGGTTTGTGATTAATTTAAATAAAATTAATTCTTAAAACTTGTTCGGTTTTGTTTTTTTTTGCTTTGAACATAATTCAAAGTGAATCTCATCATTTTGAATATTAATTCAAAGAATGTTTTTGCTTATTTCTAATTTTGCCTTCAGTAAATGTTTCAAGCGTTTATGGTATTATCAAAGCTCGGACTGTTATACTATTTACAACTCCAACTGCTTTCCACTAACGGACATTCAAACTAATTAGCCGTGCAATGCAAAAGAATCCACGCATCATTCATAAAAATCCGCGACGACGATTAACTAATCAAAACCAAATTCGAAGCCTCCGACCCGTATGCATCACACATAGCTTTAGCTTCTTTGTCAAACAACCAGCGCGTGCTTTCCAAACGGCTATTCATTTTTCACGGAGCGAAAGGAAACGCGGAGTGCAGCGGATTCTGGCAAAGAAAACGCGTGGAATCGAGGCTCGAAATCCCGGCTCGTCAGTCTCGCGGCAAACACCGCGCGGCAGATAACGACGAATAAGCGTTAAACGAGTCTCGCGGCCGCCTCTTTTTTTTACGCGAAACGAGTCAACATCGACTCGCGTATCACGCGGCGCTCGCGGCCGCGGAGATGGAAATAAAGCGAGAGAGTGGGACTAATTAAAGTGGAGCGGCGTGTCATCTTCCTATTTACCGTGGGCTTCCAGTCGCGCAAATATTCCAGCAATTGAGCTTAAACGCGCGCCGAGTGTTCCCCGCTCCTTTTTCTCTTTCTTTCGCAGTTTGATTTCGAGCTCCGCCGGCTGAATAGCTGCCACGTTCGTATTTTTCTTCTTTTTTTCATCCAGGCTCGCTTTGTGCTTTGAGGTTTTGTGAAAAATTTTCATTAAGTGCGCCGACTGCTGCTTTAGGGGTGCATGTTTCGCGTTTTAGAGGAAGCATTTTGAAAACGACATTTTTTGTGCCCTCTTATTTAAATGTTATTACAGTGCAATTACGACAAATTTTCATGGGTCTGCAGATAAAAGTGCATTAGTGCGTAACGCAGAAAGATACCTTTACTTCGTTATTAAAGTTTTAATTATGAGTGCATTTCTTGGTAAACTGATTTTATTGGTTTTAATTACGATTTATTGCAAATAATTTTTTTAATGTTTTCGTATTATTTAATAAATCAAGGTAAATTAGAAAAAGTATTCGTTATTTTTTAGGTTTCATGAGTATGATTTGAAAAAATTCCCATATGAAGGAGACCTTATATAATCTTGTTAATTACTTTTTATCTTGGATTGAAAAATAAGATACATTTAAAAAATCTCATTAAAATGTTAAGAAATTTTCATACCTGTAAATCAATTCACCTAAAAACTAGATTAAACTTTTTTTAAGGAATCGACTTTTTCACGATTGCGAGGTTACACGTACATTTGTATATTGCAACTTGTAAGATGAACGATGTGAATGTCGAAATCAAGCGTAATAAATTGTATAAATTTGTTCAGTTAACAAAGCGTTAAATACGTATACTTTTCAAGCTTATTTTTGTCATATTCAATTTTTTTCCTATTTAAACTTAAAAAAAAATTAGTCCATTAGTACATTATTTGTATTTGGTTATATTGTTCATATATCTTATTTACATTGCGAAATATGAATGTTTTTTCGAAAGAGTATTTATCCGATTAAAGTAAACATTACCCTTTTGTACTTTGTATTTTTTCTAAACTATCGGATGCTGCGTACCTTTTTCGATTTATTTTACGCAGGATATTTGATTTAAAATAAACCAAAAGTAAAGTTTTTAACATGTAACTGGACTTTTTATATTTTATAGAAGAAGTGCAAACAATCATTGACAACCAAACAGAAAAGTGAAATACACCAGTCGCCCGTGTATTTCTGTGAAAAAAAAAAAAGTCACGCAACAACGAACATTTCATTGTAACCCGCGTCAAATATTCATAGTCAAAAAATAAATCAACTATTGTCAATTTATCTGTGATTCAGTCCGAAAGTAACGTATCGCCGGTAGTTTTTCTCGGAAGACAAGAGTCCCGCGACGGAAAAGATTGAAGGCTATCAAAATCGTCATCCGAACGGCTCTAAATTATCATAAACGCCGAACTACCATAATCACAAAATACATACACGCGCTTTAATCATTCTTTATCTTATCGCGCACGTTCGCCGACACAGTGCCACAGACAAATGAGCGCAGAATTTTCTATGGGTCACGAGCTCTTTTTTTTTTTTATACCGAGAATCCCTGAATATTCAGTAATAAAACTCCATTCACGCAGGCAAGCGGTGTGCAGCGATCGGCGAGAAAAAGCCAGCGGCCCCGAGTTTGCATGTGAATTCGTCATTACAAGGCCGGCGCCTACGCAGCAATGAAGAGCTCGGTGCAGTTGTTGCTACTTGTTTTGGCGTCGGGAATCGGCCGAGTGCTCGGGCAGCCGGAAGTCGACACGAATTTCGGCAGGGTCCGAGGGCTTTGGCTCAAGACGGCCAGAGGAGCGGAGATTGCCGGATTTTTGGGGCTGCCCTACGCTGAACCGCCCATTGGATCGCTTAGGTTTGAGGTAACTTGGGAATTTGGACATTACTTTGTTTGCGACGTAAAAGTAAGTTAGAAAATAGTTTAGAATTAAAATTTCAGTGCGCTCGATTTAATTGTAAGTACAAACATTATTTCCATTCCCGTCGCTTTATACTATAATGTATACCTTCAAAATCAACTATTGTAAGCCAAGTAATAGATGGGCAACAAAACCAATTAATTACAATAGTATAGTTGCTGTTCATGCTAGTAGTAGTAAGCGGTACATTATTTTATTAAATTTAAATCTAAATTGTGCAGCCTCCCGTACCGTGGACTCAAAGATGGGAGGGTACTCGAGATGCGACGGTTGACGGTCCAATGTGCATGCAGAATAGTGAAATGGGTGTAATAGGAAACGAAGATTGTTTGAACCTGAACGTTTTTACACCTACAGTAAGTATTTTCGGCAAATGTTATATTTCCCTGCAAGAGTTACAAAAACAAGCGAAAAAGCTAAACTCGTGCAAAAGTCAAGCGATCGGTTTATTAAATTTCTAGTAAAAGTAGCTTTAGTCACCCTGCTAAACTAATTTCACCCGCCTTCTAACAAATCTAATCCATTAAGCCTCGGGAAATCAGAGGAAGAAGCTAGAAACGACTACAAAGGGTATTCGGCGCATCAGCGGGAATCTCGAATCTTTGAGCGATCGCGCTTTGGGAGGGAGCCACCGCCGAGCTGACCGCTAAAGGGTTTTCCCCGGCGGGTGCACGCTCGAGAAGATCGTATTTAAATGCGGGGGAACGCGGTTCCGCAGCGCCGGGGGGGGGGGCGGACGACGCGCCTAATGTGTCCTCGGCTCTGTAACTGTGTCGACGCGTGGGCGTTTTACGGAGCGGAGAGCGAAACCCAACGCTCGCCCCCCGAACAATGAAACGCGATCGCGACGCGGTGCGTCGGAACTTGAGCTCGATTGTTTCGCGAGGTCACTGATTGATTAAATCGAAGCTATACGAGAAGCGCCACGGAAAATATGGCCGCCGACTACCCGCGCGGTGTGGCACTTCGCTCTTTTTTCAGCTCTCTCTAGCTTTCCAACTTCGCGATTGATCTTTTAAGCGCTTGTTTTTTTTATCGAATTACCGCGTGGGGGAAATTCTAGATGAAATTTCAAAGCATTTTTCAACTTTTAGATAGCGTTTCGGGGTATATCGTCAATTTCGGAAACAATATATATTGGATTTATTTAGGCATTTTTTAATTTATTTTATATATTTAAACGAATTGAAATAAGAAGCTTAAATAAAGTTAAAAAAAACAATAAATAGTTTGTTAGTTTGTTAGAATGCACCAATGACATCTTAAGGAAAAGAAAATGGTGGAAGACTTATTGCTGCAGATTCATTTCTTTGAAAACGCAAGAACGATTAATTCGTACTTTGATATCTCGCTTGCTTATAAAAGGAGAAATTTACAATTATCATTCCAAGTTTCAATTGCACAAACTCGTTGTTTATTAAAGTTCTTTTTAATGCTTTTTATGTAACGACAGCAAAATTCAATTTCATCCTTTACGCTTGTTTTACACGATTAAATATTTGAATAAAAATGTATTAAGTAAAAAATAAATTAACGCACAACTTATTAATACTTCAGATAAAAAAGGATGAGAATGAAACCGAATCCAGGAAATTTCCGGTGATGGTATTTATATTCGGCGGTTCTTTTAACGGTGGAAGCAGTAACAGCAGTTTATTTGCTCCAACATATTTGCTGGATCATGAAATCGTCCTTGTTACTCTGAACTATCGTTTAAATGCATTAGGTAAGTGCACATTGTTTGTTACGTAAATGATGAAACACTGTCATAGCAATTTCCTCATTTTATTTAAAAATTTTTCAATTTCAAATTTATAATACGTATAAACTCGGTTTTAATTTTTCTAAAAAATCGCGCAAAATGAGAAAATAAAAATTCTTGGAAACCCCTCTGTGATATTGAACTTAAATATTATTACCGCAATATAACGTGACCAGTATGTAGGTCATATCGCGTTAACGAGATTGCCAGTTATACTTTTTATAGTAAGAAACACTTTTCTGCCTGGGTTGAATATTTTTGCACCACTTTCGAACAATTTAATAATATTATGGGGCGCGAATTATTAAGGCCCCGTCTGTGCTTGGAGGAAATGAACTAATTTTATATTGATGAGTTTTCACCATAACGCGATGAACTCGGGGGATTCTGCTGATAAACGGCCAGTTACCGGGTTAGGAAAAGTTTTTAATTAATATAGTTTCAGCACGCGAAAGTGACACTCTAAACATAAATTGGAATTTTAAACAAAAATTGATTTTATTGCCTGAATAATTTTTAAAACGCGAGTACAAATAATAAATTACAAGTCCATTTTCAAGGAAATGTATGTATGCTTTATCGGCTTGGGAACAGCCGCAAGCCACATTCATAATTAATGTTGATTAATAGCTTCGCATATAAATAATAAAAAATATACTGTTCTATTCAAGAGAATATTTATCATTCCTAAATTATTATCCATTATCATTTAGCTCAATTCAATTTTTCAAGAGAAAAATTCATTAATCCACCTGCCCGCTTAAGAGTCTAAAAATAAAGCCGTTAAAGAGCGTATTTCTGAAAAGCTGCACACTCCTTCCTCTCGGGGCAAAAGGCCGCGCGAAAGAAAGAGAAAATTGCTCGGTGTGTTTCTGCGGCCGTGCGTCCGGCAGCTTCCCCTCCGGCGATTCTCAATTGATAAGCCTGTACTTGTGCATTAACGCCGACAGGTTTCTTGAGCACCGGAAACGACGTCGCGCCCGGCAACTACGGACTCAAGGACATCGCCGAGGCGCTCCGATGGCTCAAGCAGAACGTTCACGCCTTCGGGGGAGACCCGGACTCCGTGACGCTCGCCGGCCAGAGCTCCGGGGCCGCCGCCGCGCAGCTGCTCTCCGCCAGTCCTGCCACCGAGGGACTTTTTCACAAGGTTTTTTTCTCCTCGCTCGCTCGTCTAGTTTTTAATGAAGGCGCGCGCGCATCTATTTTTAAAATGTTAATCGCTATTTATTAGCTCTGTGAGAATGCAGTTAATTGCGAAAATTTGTATATATACGCAGTACGTCTATACTAAATCTAAAAATAGGAAATTCAAATTTAATGCAAATTTACTGACGTAAGCGAGCAATTTCAGTTGATCACGATGAGCGGATCGGCGTCGGCGCAGTGGGCAGTCCACAACAGGGAGGACATAAGAAATTCGTCGTTGCACTTGGCGGAGCTTCTGGGTTGCTCGGAAGAAGCCGTCACCACCGAAGTCGATCCAGGCAGCGGAGATTCGGAAAGCGAGTTGAGCAAGGAAATCGACGACGTGGTGAACGACCTGAGTATAGTCGAGTGTTTGAGGCTGGCCAACGCCAGCGATATCGTTCAGCTGTCTGCTTCTGCTTTTGTAAGTTATCTGTCTTAAACTTTCGTCTCGCTTCTTGCATTTTACGTTTTCGAGTCGCGGAAGAACTTTGTTTTTCGAGTGCTTCTTTTTTTCACATAAGATACGCGCTAATTGTGAACTTTCGGAATAATTAATTTTCATGACGTCGTTGCGCCCGTAATTTGATAATGCATTTATTCAGCTTTGTTAACGATATAAATGGAAATGAAATTTTATCGTTAAATAAGCCGGATTTCAATGAAATTCAGAGTCTGGCTAAAATGAAATTAAGAAAGGACGAACTGCCCGAGCCGGCGATCATGAGCAGCGTCCGACGAAAATAGACTCCGGCGTGCAGCGCGTTTCCTTTCGCGCTCATTAGTCGGGTAGCTGCAGGTCATTAACAATAATTGAATATCAGATCGTCGAACCGCTCGCTCTCGGCGAATAATAACCTCTCACGCTCCGTGTGTTCGCAGTCCGTGTGGCGGCGGAATCCGGTCTGCATTTTCGGGCCGACCCTCGAGGCGGAAGACGAGGGCGCGATCCTGACGGTGCATCCGGTGCGAGCCCTGAGCGAGGGCCTATTTAGGGACATGCCATGGATAACTGGAGTCATGGATGACGAGGGTTTACTCAAGACGACCGGTAAATAATGCACGCTCCGACACCTGCTACTACCTGGTGGTGCATCATGGCGCGCTTCGATGCTGACTTTATTTCGCAGAGAGTCTTGGTGGATTCGTTTCGATCGAGTTCTCGCTGATTTTTATAATTTTCACGATAGATTTAGAGGGCAGAGGACGTAGGAAGTTTCATTGTTTGTTAATAACTGCTTACACTTTCTCGTTAATTTTTTTAGAATAGAAAATAATTTCAGAAATGGGATAAATTCATTTAATTTACTTTTGACAAATTATCGTGGAACTTTTAAAAATACGCGAAACTTGTTAAAAACGAACCCAGTAAATTGCGCAATGTTTAAAGACCTCGGCTCTCTCGCTCCACTGAAATTGGTTTCTATTTCACAATATTTGCATCTCCGACTGCCTGTTTCAGATCTTCTACTTATGAGCGAGATAAAAGATGAGTTCGTGCTCGAGTTCGATACGGTCCTCGTTCCGTACGTTCTGGAGATGGAACGAAAGATCAATAACGTCAGCGGTGCGACAGATGCCATCGAGGATTTCTATTTTAGCGGCGACGTCGCTGCGAATCTTGAGGCGAACGTCACTCAGGTGAGGAGAGATCGATTTTTTAAGCTGCCGTTCGTATAATTGCGGGTTTCGAAAGGGTATTAATGCAAGCTCGTCCGAGTCCTCTTGTGTTGCATTTGCATAATGCGTCCGCGAAATGTATTATGATTTGGTATTACACGAACGTGAGCGCGTCGTTCATTAACAGTGATTAATAACAGATACATAAATTGTTGGGTTTGTGGAGCGCGGAATATTGTAACAGCGCGTGTTTGATATTATGTTATATTTTGAGCGAATGTTCCATGTTTGATTAATTTGAAGCTTAAAATGAATAATTTTAATTCACTTCGATTTTGGTAAAAAATACAGACCACTCCGAAAAAGTCCGAAGTTACTGTAAAATAACCATAATTTTTATTAAATGTTGATGATTTTTTTTTTTTTTTTTTATAAAAGGGTTTTAAAAAAATAATAAAATATTTTATAATACTTATTAATATTTCAGATGATAGGAGATGGACTCATTGCTTATTCGAGTTATGACTTCTTGCAAAAGCAAGTTGAAAACATGAAGTCTAACGTTTACTTTTACGTTTTCTCTTATGAAGGAACTTTCAGTAATACATTCCGTTGGGGTATTCCATTCCGATTTGGTAATAATAAAAAACTATACAAATATTTGCAAAAACACGTGGTTAAATTATTTTAATACTTTGATTACATTTCGAATTTGCAGGAGCTGCTCATGGCGATGATGTGAATTACATATTCCCGTACTTAAACGTAAAACACGCTGATTTGCAATTATTTAACACGATGGCTGACAGAACAATGATCAATATTATGTCTGAAATGTGGGTCAGTTTTGCAAAAACAGGGTAAGTGTAATTTCAGTTAGTAATATCATTATGCAAACATCAACATCAATTACGAATATTTAAAATAACTAAATCATAATTTTTGAATTTTCTACTTTTAATAAAATCAACGAATATACACGAATACAAATATTTATGTTTGCTTTTCATTAATTTAATGAATATCGAGCAATTTTGAAAGAACTTTTAAAAAAAAATGTAAAAATAAAAATAAAACATCAAATTAACCTTTTTTCGAACAAATAATTTCATTTTTGCAATAAAAGTGCGCGGAAAGAGATTTTTAATTTAAAAAAAAAAAAATAAAAAAATAATAAATAAATAAATTCGCCGGAGAGTCGAAAATCAGCGATCCCCAGGTCGAAAGTCAGTTAGCGAAATTCAATAAATCATAGCTCGAAAGCGGGGCAAGATTTTCCGGACGAGGGAACACATCGGCTTTCGGATTCTACCCTTGAAATCCGCTCAGAGAGCCGGTCAATCCTAAACCATATCGGGCCAGCAGCCTTTAACTTATACATAGGCCTCGTCGGTAATCCCGCGTAAACACGCATCGCTTATTCAGGGTGCCGAGCGCGAGGCTGACCGCGATCTGGGAGCCTTATCAGGAGCATCGCCGATTCATGAGATTCGGCAGCGGCCGCACGACCGAGCGGACGATGGAGTCGGACTTTCTGCCCGAGAGGATGACCTTCTGGGCCGAGCTCGTGGGCAACTTTTCCGCGCCTATCCCCGAGTACGAAGTCAGCAACGAGGAGGAGGAGGAGGAGGAGGAGAACGAGGGCTCCCAAGGTGTTGCTGCTGCTGGAAGAGGCGGGGGTATGGAGGTGCTTGCAAGCACGGCGCTGCTCTGGCTGCTTACGAGGTTCTTCAGTTAGTCATTAAGAGTCGTTCTTTTTTACAGTTGTTTTGTTTGGATGTTCGGAGTATATTACAGTGTTACTCGGCATATTGAATTTTTGTACGAGCAGGATGGAGGTAGTAAATTTATAGTTAGCGAATAAAATTAATTTTAGCGTTTTATAACCTGACAATAAATTCAAATGTTTGTAAAGTTGTCTGAAAATATTTTATATTCTAATTTAACAGACGAACTTGTGTATTTAATTAATTTTTCGATAATTTAATACAATAAAACACCCTTAAACAGTTTCTTTTGGTTATTTAATTTAGTATATATAAAGAAAGATTCAGAGTAATGAACCACTTAGAATTAACATAATAATTACAATCGTAGTCGATGCCAAAAATCGAGTACAAAATACAGGTAAAATCATGAACCGTGCATCTCTTATACTCTTTCGACAAGAAAAAAATTTGGTAAACAAGTTACGTCCGATTTCCCGCAGGTCGCAGGCCAGCAAACATTCATTCGCCGGTTGTTTAGAAGCAGCTGCAAAACAGAGCTCGAGCGCTGGCAAGCAGGGCGAAGCGCCAAAAAAGCGCGACACGTCCGTAGGATAATTTCGTTCGGTGCAGTATTTTCCCAGCCGAACGACGAGACAAAAGTTTATTTAAACACACGAGGAGCGGAGAGCAGCAGCGGCAGCAGCAGCAGCAGCGAGCTCGAGGACATTGAAAGCCTCTCGAATTTTTGCCGGAGCGTGACGAGAATGCAAACAATTTCCCGGGCCTCTTTCTTTCGTGTTTCTCTTTCAGCAGTCGTGACGTGCGTTGGCCTTTTCGGCTCTCTCTCTCTGTTTTGACCCCCCTCCCCTCTCGGTCGAAACTGCGAAAGGCCATTTTACAGAGAGGCCCATTCGGGGGCCGAAAACAATTATTCGACTGCTCCGCAAACACGCGCCGCGCCTCATCAGAGCCCAACTTATTTGTCTATGCAAATGGTCAATCAACGAGGACTCGCCCGGAGCAGCTGCTTCCTATTATACACTGTAGGTCAGAGCTTTGGATATCCGTCACCGTTCGTTTCGCAAGCTCTCCGCTCTCTTCCGTTCCGGTTCCGAGCGGATAACCGTTTTACCCCCCTCCCCCCCTCTCTCTCTCCCTCCCTCGAGCGCCCCGTTTTTCGGGCTGCCTTTTGTTTTTTTCCCTGTTTTTGTTACACGGTCCACGTTTGATCTTCGCTCCGGCCGCTCGCGAACAGAGGGAATGCTATTTTTGCGAGGGCCGTGCTTTTGTTTTTCGGGGGGAAAAAATGTGCTCTCGGGAGAGAGAGAGAGCGCGCGCTTCGAGGTAAAAAAGCGTTGCGAATTTAAAGAGCTCGAGGGATTAGCGCCGAATGGATTTCCGACGGGGAAATTGAATTCGAAGATACCGGCGGAGAAAGAGAAAATCGCGCGTCCTGTGTCGCGGAGAAAAATTTGTAAAACGTAATTTATTACCTTCAGTTGTCAATTAGGACGTACGATTCAATTACCATTTGAATTTTTTTGCCGGGCAAAAAAAGATTCCGAGCGAGAATAAATGTAATAGAAATGAATGGAATTTATTACAGTGAAATTGTTGACCTCTGAAAGACTTGCGCTAAAAGATAAAAAGAATTTGACATTTGAATTTCTAATTTAAAGAGCTTCAGCATTCCTCAAATATTCTTTGAACAAAGCTTTCAAAGAATCCGACCGACGACTACCGATCGAAATACTTGAAATTTCCAATTAGCTTGCAATTAACTGCTTTGTCCTTCCTTCCCAAAACAAGGCATCGAAACTAAAGAGGCTAATCCCAGCAGCCGAATTTCCCGACATCTTTTCTAGCATTGTTACGCAAGCCGGCAAGATCAAACCAGTGCCAAAACAAACGTCGTAATAACCTCGGTGCAACGTCCCGTCGGAACGAAAGCGACAAAGAGCATTGCAGGCAGACGGTCGGGGGAGGAGCGTATATATCCAAAATAAGCGAGCGCCGCGAGTCGCATGATAGCAGGCCCCGGACAGAAGAGGAGCAGAGAGCGACAATGCACTAATGCGACGCATTGTTCGGTTCGGAAAAATTGCCCCTCGTTACGCGTTACAATGGAAACGGCGCTGCCACACCGCCCGGCGGAGGCTCCTAGTTATATCGGCAAAGGGCACACAAACGCGCCCAGCCACACGCACAGCCCTGCCTGCGCATTCGAAGTTAGCCTGCGAAAGACGAGTGAGGGTACTCGGAGGCCGGCGAAGACGATGAATTTATGTGCAGGATAATACGGTTATCAAGCTAATTATTGCGCAGTCCGCGTTGGGGGCGTCGAGCTTTTTTTTATGTAGATTTGGGCTTTTTGCTTTGGAAATTTTTTTAGGGATAATGATTTATTTCAATTCTTATTCTTTTCTCTGGAAATTTTTCGAAATTTTTCGAGTCCGATAAAATATTACTCTCCACTCTACAATTAAAATCAAATTCAACAGTAAAGATTATAAAACCGTAGATTTCCTAAAACAAACGTAAACGTAATACTCTATAAAAAAATACAAAAAAAGAATTTTATTTCTCACGGTGAAGATTTATTTTAATATACGAGT
This sequence comes from Ormyrus nitidulus, assembly GCA_900474335.1. Taxonomy (NCBI): domain Eukaryota; kingdom Metazoa; phylum Arthropoda; class Insecta; order Hymenoptera; family Ormyridae; genus Ormyrus; species Ormyrus nitidulus. The sequence continues at coordinate 3,871 of UCOL01003749.1, read as the reverse complement.
GATCTTTAAAGTAAACTTTTATGAAACCTACTCTAATGGTTTTAAAATGGAATCAGTGTTATCATCGTAGGGTATGTTACCGAGCTGCCGTATTAGTTCTCAAGATGAGATTCCGTCCTGGCCGTTCGCCAAATTTTGCCTTATCTTGAAGAGGCTTCAAGCTTCTTTTTTGATGTTGCAGCTGCATTCTCTTTATGTAGTACTGCATTCAGTAAATAAGTCCCTTTCCCAAGTACTTCATATTTAATAAGCAACAGCTCTACAAGAACAGAAAAGGAGACTCACAATTTCAAGGAAGTAAAAGATAAATTCGACAAACGACATATGACTAATTTTATTAAGATGAAGAGTTGGTTAATTAAAATTATTCAAGAAGACTCTCACGTTAGATATGTATTTATGTAGAAATTCTATATACGGACAATAAACTTGTGCATTAATTAAGTAGAATTACTTTGTTTCTCAGAACTCTTTTCATTACATTAAATCCATTTTCATTATTTTTATTAATATCTATATAATTTTGGATTCGCCAGGTGATGAGAATAAAGATAGATGAGAATAAAGAAGAAAAATATCTTTTATCCACTTTTAAATAGCGTACTGAAAGCTTAAAATTCGCTCATAAAGTATCAAAGAAAGACTTTAGTATCTCGTAGTTAAAAATTGAAGAAAAGATACGCTCTTAAAACTTAAAATATTAAATAAATGGTGGGCTTATTCTAGAAAGAAAAGTACGAAATGATTACTTAAAAAATTATTCTTGAATCTTTATTTTATTTAATATAAAATATCAATAGAATAAAATCTCAATCTTTTTTATATTATAATTTTCATAATACAATAATAAATAATAATGAAAAATTAAACTTCATTCATTAGAGACTAACATGGCTTCATTTCACTGCTATATCTATCAATCACCCTGTACATTCTATAGAAAAGTTTGCGAGTCCGTAAAACCGACTGCAGCCAGAGTTAAAAAGACAAGAGAAAATAAGAGGAAACATATCGGATCTTTACCGTGAATGGAGATATTGTTTAAAAGCTGTTTCAGGCAGAGAAACGCCACTGGGGTTTTTTGTTAATTGCTCGCAGTTGGCTTTTCTTCCCAATTCCCTAACAGCGTTGGTTTCCTGTAGTTAGAATACCAAACAGGAATAAAGAAACTTTTATATAAAGTTTTCTCCAATTCGGATGTATGATTGATCGATGAATAGAGAAAAAAAGAGAAAAAATTCGTAACAGGAAAATGAAAGAAAATGGATTTCTTTTTATCAGAAGTGTGGCAATATGTTTATTATAATATGTACTTACCAATATTCAGTGAGTTTATAATTAAGAAACAAAGTTATTTTGTCGACTTACCTAAAACAGAGAAAAATAATACTATTAATGAAACTGGTTTAGTGATTATAAAATAATATTGTGATAAACAAATTTTGATTATAGGAAAAATTAAAAAACAAATTGTGTTAAGTTTCTTTCTACGCTTCTTTAACAAATTTCCCAAAGTAAGCAAATTATAAAAAAGCTAGATAGCAAGTTTATACTTTGCTTAGACGAGGAAAATAAATTGCGAATATCATCGAATATTATTTAGTTTGCAAACTCTGATGGTGTTTACAAAGACTTTACTAAGTCACTGGAAGAACAATTGATGAAAAGTTCAGCAAAACTGTTTAACGTCCAATAAGGCTGCACTAATTGTAAGTAATGCTCGATCGATGAACAATTCTAGAGTTGCTTTTCGTAATAAAATTCTCATAAAATGCAAAGTAGGCGTGAAATTTGGATCAGGTCTGGGTACATAATAATTTTACGTTAGATCGTAAATATATATTTTTAATACGCATATTTCAATATATCGGTATTTCTCTTGCGGTCGAGATATTAAAGTTTCATGAAATATTTTATTAGAAGTCAATAATAACCACCAATACTTCGAGATCCTCCTCGCGCTAAATATTCTTTTCAAACATTCGCTTATATCCCGCTAAAACCGAAAGTTGGACCGAAATATTATGAAACAAATCAGCCTTAAATCAAGCAGAAACAAGCCCCGGCACTAAAACGCCAGGTCGAATTCCGGTAAGCCGCGGGGCTAACTAAAAGCTCTCGGTCTGGCTCCCCCACCCACTTAAACAAACGATATTCTCGCGGACAAAGCCCCGGACGTCTCGCGTCGCGCGCAAAACAATGTCTGGCCGCGTACGTCGACGGTGCTCCGCGCGTGCTGTCAAACGAGTGACGGGGAGTGAAGAAGCGCGGCCGTCTCTCTCTCTCTCTCTCTCTCTCTCTTTCACCTACATGCACATTTAAGCCGGTGAAATAAATAGCCGGATAGTTGTGCGTATGCTCGCGTAGCTATTGATTTACGGGGAGCAGACCGAAGACCCTCAACTGCTCGTGTAAGTCGCTCTCGTTTATATAGACTCATCCTCTGATCTAAATATTCCCGAGCGGCTCTTTTCTCTTCTGCATACATTAGAGCCCCGAGAGTGGTGGCTGGGTGTGTGTATTACTTTCGCGCCTTTAGAGCGCGGTTAATGTGCACCTGTTGGCGAGTGGATCGTCGCGGCCCGGTGTCGGTAAATATAAATCACGCGCGAATTATCCCCGGTAATCCCGCGCGATCGCTCTGTAAGCACGCTCGCGCCTTTGCCGTCGCGCTTGTACTGCTTCGCACACTGGTTAAAGAGGGCTCTCCAGTGCGCGAAAGAGGATTGATGCGATATTTATGCTGAATGCAAAGGTTCGTTGTAGGCTCACTTTTCGTAAGCGTGTGTTTTTTTTTTTTTTTTTTTTTTTTTTTAAAAAAACGAGGCTGCAATCATATTTATTTTAACATTTATTTAAATGCTAAAAGAAAGATAAATATTTTTATAACGTTTGTATCCGCAGAAAATCAGAAATACAATTAATCCTTTCATTTTTCGACTTTTTACAATCGAAGTTATGAAGTCGTAAAATTTCAACTTCCATCGTGCCAAATTCAAAGCTATACTTGTACACTAAATTATTCCACCCGAGTCAAAATAAAACCTCGAGTTTTAGTATTCGTCAGGCATTCATAACCACCGTGAAAAAGTACCTCGAATATTATTCTACATTTCCAAAACTCCGCAAAGGCAAATCCAACCCGATAAAGCGAAAAAAAAAAAAATTGTCGTTCCACAGCGACGGCTGAATCACCGTTCGCTCGGCCGAATTCCGCGTATTTTTTTTTTTTACTCCCGCTGCGAGTCGCGCCGAGGGGGGAAATCGAATTTGCAAAACAATAGCCGGAAAACGACGCGCTGCTCCCGAAATCGTCCATCGGGTGTCGCTCCCCCAACCGAAAATTTCTCCCCTCCCCCGCAGTCTATTTCATACCGCGATCCGTGCATACAGACGCGCCGGCAAATGATATGCAAAGCCGCGGCGTTTTCGCGGACGCGCGACAAATTCAAATCCGTGGATCTGCCGGGGGGCGGATTATTGGAGCTCTCCGGCACCGACTGCCTCCAAATTTCGCCGCGAATTGACTTCGCTGGGATTTTCAAGATCAGGAAGTAGAAAGTCGGAAAATTGATATGCCCGCGATTATGAAGGGCACACGTTGACGTGCACGTTTTTGACCAAAATTGCTGCTTTGAAAATTTAGCCACAATTCTAATAGGTACATGAGTATTTTTGAAGGGGGAAGAAGGAAATCAGAGTAATTTTTCCAATCTTGAATGATAAAGAAAAGGAAGTAAATATTTGTATTAATTATTGAATTATGATAGATATATACACTGAGAGAAAAAAAGGAGTAAAAATTACTATTCTGTATCGTAACTTGAGATATGAGAAGAAAAAAAAAGATTTTTACTAAACTGAATAGTAA
>UCOL01003748.1:0-17503 GCA_900474335.1 Ormyrus nitidulus | reverse complement strand
CCCCTATACTACGCAGCTCCTCTAAAAATCACAAAGTCGACTGCTGCATGAGAAATTAAAGAAGAGCATCCTGGAAAACAATGAGGCGCGGAAAAGCGGGACCGGGGGATTTAACGACGCAGGCAGACGGGCCGAGTGGCCCTCGAGTCGAGCGGCACAAAAGACTGATAAATTAAAAAAGAAGCGAGAGAGAGAGAGAGTCGCTAATCGCGCAGCTCCTCTCCTCTTTTTTTTCGAGCGGGATGACGCTCTGCGCGCCGGGATGAATGACGCGCGCGGGCCCAGGTATTAATCATTATTCCCCGGGCGACTCTCGGTCCGCGCCTACTTTTTTTTTTAGGACCGTTTGCACTGCCGGTCGGGAGATAATACGGCGAGCGCGCGAAAAAAAGCCGTCGATCGAGCTAATAAAGATTTCGGGCCGGTGGCTCCGCGGGAGGAATCGCGCCCAGAAACGAGTAGCCCGTCGATGGTTTTCGCTAAAAAAAAAAAGAGCCGAGCCTGTTCCGCGAGATTAATAGTTTGCACGTTTGTCCGGGCATTTTTCTCCGTTTCTTTATTGTCGAAGCGAATTCGAGCGATGACGAATATGTTTCGTCTTGCATCGAGGTAAGGAAACGCTACGGCAGTATATCGCGAGTTTTCAAACGAGCTCTACACACCGAACAACGAGAGCTCGTTAATCCCGTCTGTATTACAAATGTAGATGCAATCTCTCAAGTGGCGCGCTTTCATTATGCGATAATCCGTCGAGTCCTGTTCTACATCGAGTGCCGTCGATGTAAATTAGATAAAAATCCCTGGATATATCTGGCCGGTGTCTTAAAATGAATAAGTAATGGACTCTCCGGAGTCCCAGACGCCGCGAGGTTATATTCTGGAACGACACACTTAGCTTAATTGAAATTGTGCGCTGCGAGCGAGCAAGAGAGCTTTGATCCACATTCGGATTTCTTACGTCCCCGGCTAACGAAATAATCGGTTGGCAATTTCTCGCGCTGGAATTGCGACGACGACGGTGTTACGTACACGCAAGATCTCGTTCTGGGGTTCGACCCGCGATGATAATTAGTCCTATATACACTTGCGACTCCCCGAGGCCGGTAATCGCTCCCTCCAGCTATGCAATTCCCTCCCTCCCTCTCTCTCTCCTCGTGTCAAAAACTCGGCTCGTAACCTTCGGCCCGTAGCCAAAATAACCGTCAGCCAAGCACACATCAAACTCTCGGGATCATTGAAAAAGCCGCGGTGTGCGTGCAGATCTCGTCTTGCCTCCGCGCTCCAGACGCGGGAGAGGGGGGGAGGGGGGAGGCAGCAAAAAAGAAAGCTCTCGCCGATTTACGAGGCGCGGCGGGCTTTTTGCGCGACCTCGAGGAAAATGCACGCCGGAAAATATAGCGTCGCCGCCGCCGCCGCCGCGGCGCCCAAGGCGATCTCCCGGCCAGACATTTCGGCGGCTGCCCCAGGCGAGCTTGCCAATTCGCCGTCCTTCCGTCTTCGCTGCTGCAAGCGGTTTCCCCCCCTCTCTCTCTCTCTCTCGCTCCGTCCTCTGGCTCTCCTCCGATCTGCAGCAACTCCCACGCTCCTGCGACACATCCTATACGCTCGAGCGGCTTCCTGCGCACGGGCATTTGAATAATTGCCGGGTAAAGTATATAGGCGCGCGGAACTGACGCTTCGGTCGGCCGGTCTTTTTTAGCAACCGCTGGATTAGGCGCGGATTAGGGCTTGTTGCGCGGCGGACTCGGCGGGGATCGAAAGGAGTCGCGGATCGCGGAGTTGCGGGGTTTTCGGCTTACAGTTATATATTGTTGGGCGAAGCGAGGCTCGAGAGTGGAAAATTTTGGGAGAGGTCGTAACGAATGAAAAACGGGAGGTTAAACATTGATTTTTCGGCAAAACATTATATGCGCATATTTACGCGAAGGCTGTTGTGTCTACGTACTTGTGTAATGTGAAGCTGCTCGGAACTTAATATTCTATATTAGCTTGTTGTTCGCCGATGTTTACTATCTGGTTATTAATTATATGATAATGCACTGCTTACTTAGCGATTTTAATCATGTTCCTCCGAGCCGTAATTCTGTTACTCATATAATGGAGTTTTTTATTTTTAATTTTCGGAGCTTTATTATCGATGTGAACGGATGTATATTGTTTAATTTAACTTTCTAACATAGTTACTAGTAGTAGGTTACTAGTAGAAGGTAGTTTCGAATTATAAATTTTGAGTGTCAATCGTGCTATTCATTGTCCCTGATAAATAATTACTTTGCAATTTCGTTAACATCATTTTATTACTCATTAACATCATTTATTACCGACCGAAAGGTGAATAAGCGTTAACAGTGTTTCCGAGATGATTAATTTCAAGTCCAACTTTCGGAACAAATATTAACTGATACATAAGCAAACTAATCAGAGTGCATTAGCAAAGTTATAAAACGTCAGTTTCCCAGTGCATGATTGTCAGTTTCGAGACTGTTTATTTTCGGAATTAAATCTCGTTCAAGCCCGTTATTAACAACTTTACGGAAGAGAAATTGATTTTCGTTGACCGTCGGAGATTGTCGTCCGTCTCGTTTCTTCTGTCGTTCCTTTGATGTGTCGTCAGTCCTTCAAAGCTGCTTAGGGTTTATGAGAGATTTAATGCATATAATGCAAACAGTTGAGCTTTGATCTACTTTGCGGTAATTAAAAGATTTAATAAAAATGTTTTTGGAGCAGTTAAATTTTACGTTGCATTTAAATCAGAGCGAACGTTTGAACAGTAACAACTTTCACTGGGTTTGAGTTTTGTATTAAATTAAGGAGACCTTTTACAGAATTTGAGCTTGAAACTCTTGACATTATTTACCCGTAAATTTTTTCGCTGGTTAGTACCTCTGTTCCGGGGCCGAGTAACAAGAATTTTATGCGAAAATTACACATTTTTCAATGAGAGAGATGAAAACGATTAAACGGCGGCAGTAAATTACTTAATAAACGTTTAATGGAACTCGGCATTAAGCAGATCCTTATCGGTCCGGGTAAAATTCGCGATTTTTAAAGCGCCTCGCCGCGCGCACAGTAAAGGAGAGAATATGCAAATGGCCCGCGACCTCGACGCTCATTTTATCGATCGCCGGGGCGAAATTAAGCGATTACCAAAGATTTTTTTGTGCATTGGCCTTTTTTACGCGAGCTCGAAAATCATTTATTTATACGCCTCCGATATGCAAAGCAGCGGCGTCGAAAAATAGCCTGTACGCTCGACTAATTAAAATTTTCCCGATACAAAGCGCGAGGCGAAAGCTCGCCCCGTGCAATTAACGCGCACGGCTGCGGAGCCGCCGCGGCGCAAAAGCGTTTTAAAGCCCGAGGAGCGAGGCGCACAGCGCAGTTTTGTCATTCGCCGCGCGCGGCCGAGTCCTTAATGCTCCTCGCGCCAACATTAACAAAACTTTCGCGGGCCGCCTCCTTCCCCCCCGCGGGGATTTCGACTCGCTCGCCGGAGGACTCCCGGGGCTTTTAGGAGGATCAGCGACTTGACGATTTCGGGCTTGTTTTACCGGCCCTCCTCCCGCCGCGTTATTGTTTATGCCTCGCCCCCGAAATTGCTCGATTATTTGCCGAGCTTTCCCGATCGACGCCGCGGCTTTAAATTGTTCGCTTTTGTCGGAGAGCGAGTCGAGTGCCCGCCGACGGGGTGCTGCCACAGTTTTTACGGGAGTTCGAGGGAGGGGAGGCGGTTCGGATGTAATTATTTTTGATTGTACCGGGGCCGTCGAGAGGTGAGTCGGTAATTGAGTTGTCCGCGAGGGCGCTCCGCTTGTTTTCTGGTTTAATTGACTTTTCGGACACTGTAATGGGGTGCGTCGAAGAGTGCCTCGGACGTGGATTAAAATTTTTAGTTGTAAGCAGCTGAATTTCTAAAGTGTAATTGTGTTTATTGTCCGTAAACTTTTGCGTAAATAAACGACGAAATTTAATTTTCTCTTCGATCCTATACAGAAACGAGTTAATCTTTAAAAGTGACTCTCGGACCTAAACGCTATCCTAAACAAGTAATCCAAGCCAAGCAGCGACCCTTAATTGTCACGGCGGCTTTTTCAAACGCATCCAGTTCGCGCCAGATATAGCAAATCAATGCCTCTTCTCAGCGAACGACGAGACTTTTCGCGAACGACATTACCCGCGAGCTATAATTGATCAATCGAAAAAGACGCTCGCCCTGCCCCCGTTTGCCGTTGAATTAACTTTATACGCTAATTGCGCCGATCCTTTATAAATTTACCGCTATTTCCTCTTCGGAAAGCCCCGCGAGAGTTCGTTCGCCGATCGCACATATCATCTCTCTCTCTCTCTCTCTCTCCTCGCGAGGAAAGAACTCGGAGTCGCGGCGAATAATATTAACCGCGTTACGTCATTTAGCATACAAGCCGCCGCTGCCTGATTTACGACTGTCGCGAATTTCTTTCGCCCGGAAAGGTTCGCCGAGCGCGAAAGCCGTCGAACCAGTCGCCCGCCTTCGTTTCTTCTTTTTTTTTTTTTTTCCTTTCCTCGTCTTTTTTTCTTTTTCCGTAAGTACGCCGCGTGTCGCTTCTCGATTCTCCGGGAATTTTTCCCCGATATTGTTGTAACTCGCGCGCAATGAACATTTGTCGCCGGAGCCTGGAAAATTAACGGCTTGAATTATTCATGCGCCGATTTCTCTCCGCGTGGAAATCCAGCCGACTGGACTTTTTAGATGGGTTTTTCGTCATTTTTTAGACTGGTTGAAACTGCCCAAGTACACGACTTAATTGCCTAGTTTATTATAATATATACGCTTTTGAAAAAGAAGCAGCAAAGCCGATCGACTTTCGAATTGTTTTTGTCTAAGAGGAAAGGTATAATCGCCGGTTTACCGGATAGAAAAACTCAATAAAGCCGAGGATTCTTTCAACATTTTTCTAAAGGGTGTTAGTTGTAGCGAAAGAAGCGAGGAAAAGGTCGTTAATATCAATGGGTGGATTCTTTCCGATTAATTCGAGGATTTGCATAATTCGCGAGATGGAGTATATATAAATCGCGCCGCTTTTTCACTGTCCGACCATTTTCTGGATATTCCGTTTCGCGCTTTTATCACGCGAAAGAAAGGCAGAGAGTTAGCACCTCTTTTTTACCCTTTTTCTTTTTTTCAATTAAATCTATAAATTAATCCGAATATTTACTCACATTCTGGAAAAAGCCGATAGCAGAAGGCAATAAACGCGGCGTGGTATAAAAATTACTTTAAATACTGCCTATTTGCATTTCGAGCGTAAATCGAGCCGCTTTTTATCCGCTATCCCAGTTATATAAACACGTGTAAATATAAATATATTCTTCATGCCAAGCCGTATAAGCGTGCGGATATGCTTTATTGAACGCGCCCCGTCAGCTTAGGTTACCGGTCCACGGTGTAAATAAATGTCTAATAACAGACAAAATATAACAGCACGTCTATATTCGATCACCGCGGCTCCAGTGCAGCGCGGCCGGGGATTTTATTCAAAATGTTTACCGGAACAGATAAACGTCCGCTGAAAGTGTATCCATGCGTGTAATGGTCGTAAAATGTACGCGATATGATATTTCGCAAAACGCCTGCGCGTGCCTGGAAAATAATTAAAAATTATAGATAACCGCCGATATAATCCCGACGTAATCGCGGCGCGATAAATTCCGTTTTCCCCGCGCGCGAAAGAAACTCGTCAGCATCGCGGAGCGGCGCGACGATAGACCCGAACGAGAATATACGAGAAAAGCTGGGCGCCGGAACTGTATATAATGGAAAACCGTACAAAACGACGAGCCGCGAGAGCGAATTTAAATTTCAAATAAACGTTCCATCCCCCCCCCGGGAGCCGGAGCTTTTTTTTTCTCGCTCTTTACACCCGCTCGGTCTCTTTTTTCGCGCGGCAGGGCGACCGCGGAATCGCGGGCCGTTCGAATTTTAGCGCGCGCGACGACGACGAATTTCTTGCTCGCGGAGATACGCAATTTAATATCCTGCCCGCGGCGGGGGTTGGAATCCCGCGAAAAACATCCCGGGAGGAGGAAGCGTGCCGCTGGAATTTTAGCGGAGGACGCCCGAGAGTATTAATGCTCCTCTTTGCTGCTTTTCAATTTTCGATAAAAGGATTCCGAATTGATATTGTTACAAACAAGAAGATTTAATTCGGCGGAGATAATGCCGGCGTTACATCTGCTTTCTCCCGACGAACGTTTGAATGTATTTTTTTGGCAAAAAAAGGTCAAAAACAGAAATCAATACGCCGAGAATCGTGCTTCCTCCCGAAAAAAACTCAGGTTTTTCCGAGTAGCTATACATTTTTCACCAGACATACTCCCCGGAAAGTCGAAAAAGCCTCAAGAGCGCAGAGAGAGATACGCAACAAAGAAATTTCCAACATAAATCTCGATTCCCGAAAAAGGAGCGCCCCTCCCTCCTCCTCCTCCACCTCCCTCCCGGCGCGGCCTCTAAAAACTTTTCAATCGCGCTGAGTGAAAACGCGCGGAGGCAAAAAGCTGCGCGGCCAAGGCAAGGAGAGCGCTGCAGATATATTATCCGCGACTCCTCATAGACGCGGCTGGCTCGCGTCCTCGAGACTAACGACGTCGCGTATTTCCGCCCGAGGATGTGCGCGATTGTCGCGCTTCTGCTCGAGAGTTTTGGCGCGGCGCTTAATCGACCGGCAGTCGCGACTGGAAGGTCGTTAGGGGTTTCGGGATTTTTCGGCGGGCGCGGGGTTATTCTTCGCCTGTTTTTTGTTGTACTTTTTTTGGGGGGGGAACGGCGGAGAATCAATGTTCGCGGTTAAATGCGGGATTCGCTGAGAAAATATTGATGGAATCGACGGTGGAAGGTAAATTTGGAGAGCAAACATTGCGGAGCTCCGGTGGAATATTAAAAATTTGAATAAAATTTTAGCGCACAACTATATATGTGCTCGGAAATGGAACAAAGCCGCATAAATTTTACAAATATTTAGTCGAATTTCGATGGAATTTTGCACGTTTTTGTTTCAGAAATAACGTAGTGTAAGAAAATAGAACAATGTTCCGTTGTAAAAGTTGATGATTAAATTTTCGCTTGCGTAAAAGGTAAAAACTAAAAAATCTCGAAGCTTAATCAACGTCCCTTTGAACCCCTAAAAATCCGCTTTCGTTCGAAAAGGAAGCCATTCGCGTCACAATCAGAAATCCTCCCCCAGAAGCGTCCTTTACCCCAAATAAATTTCACGTCCACGCGGCGAACAGCCCCCGAAGCTTTCGCGGCCTCGCGCTCCAATTCCCCTCCGCGTCGCGGCTCTAATCACAGCTTTTCCAGGCCGAAAAAATCGCTTTGTAAAAAAGCGCGCGTCAACCCTTGCCGGCATTCCGCGCGGATCGATAATAATATTTATCGGCGCAAATTGAAATTACGCCGTGATACGTATCGAGTCTCGCGGCGTCTAGAACACAAATCGGAGCGGCTTGCTTGCCTCGCGGATCGGCCGGCGCCGATGATAATTGCGGCTAATCGATGCCAGTCGCCGCGGAAAGTTACGCCGAGGCGCGCGTAGATCGCTCGTACTGCTTATTGTCCGATGACGATTTCTTGATGCGTCGCCGCCGCCGCTCGTTGTCGACGCAGACGCGTGGCGGAGCTCGAAGGGGCTTTGTCGGCGAGACGCCGCGAATAGATGACGAATGAGTTTACTCGAGGATGGATGTGGGCCACTGTGCGGACTGGCAATTGGGATTTATGGACGCTTCAGTTTTGTCCGCGCGCTCCGATAGAGAGCATCTCTAAAAATAAGCGACGCGTCTGTCATCGAAGGGTTTTGCTTCCGGTTTACTCGAATCTTTTTGTATTAATGAAGAGCTAATATTAGCTCTAAGCGAAGCTCCGGATTTAAAAATTTATCGGATCAGCCGAAATAATTGCCGAGCCATCCAATTGCATGATCCCATTTCCGTGTTCCACTTTCGGAAACAAGAAAAAAAAAAAAAAAAAAAAAATGCATCCCCCGTCGTTTAATTAACCCTCGAGACGGGAGAACGAAAGCTCCGAGCCATCGATCCGCGGCCCCTTTTTTTTCCATTTATCGCTGCGGGCGCAGTTCCTTGATTCCTCGATTCCCCAATTTCTCTCCCCCCGATCCCGCGAAATCAGAGCGCCGTCCTCGTTCCCGCGCAGCTTTTCCAGGGAGCAGCTCGATGTTTATGCGCTTGGCTTTCGGATACCGGTTTTTGCGCAGGGCGACGCGCTCGTTTCTGCGCGCGGGAAACACGAGGCTTTATCTTATCGGCGCGCCGCGCGAGAGAGAGAGCCGCGTCAAAAATCGGCCTTTAATTAATTAATCGTATAGTTTTGAGGCGCGGGGCTTTATTATATATTTATGCCTCGTCGGGCGAACGCGCTCGAGCGCGAGAAAATTGTCGCGGTTAATTATTACTCGACGCGCGCAAATAATAATAATAATCCGCCGCCGTACGCGTGGAAAAGTTTTCAGGCTGATTTGCAAGTTTATTAGCGGCTGCGATCCGCTTGTTTCGATGGCTTTGAATAGAGCGCGATTGAATTAGACGATAGAAAAGAGTCGACGACGCTGATGATGGATAAAAATATTATTTTCTTTATGTACTTTATGTGCTTGGTGTATTGAAAGACAACGATTTGCTATGCAAATATTAGTTGAGAGTATTCCCGTTCAATGATCATAGTTTTCCTTGATTATATTTTTTTCATCTATTAAAAACTTGTTTACAATCCCAGCTGACACTAATAAAATAATCTTATTAATAACTTTTACGCATGTGGTTTATCATAGAATTTACTTAAGATTCAAGAAGCAATTAATATGAAAATCACATCGGTAAAAGACTCAGCGAATGAAGTCGGCATCGCGAGAAACCTCATCACCCACTCCAAAAATATCGCTCGAAACAAAGGCCCAAAACCCCATTTCCATCCTTTCGGAATGAACAAAGCCGGATAAAAAAAAAAAAAAAGAAAAAAAGAAGGGCGCAATTCCCTCGTAGAGTTTAATTAACACTCGAGCTGCCGAACGATTAACCCACTTGATAAAAAGGGCGGCCGGGAATCCCGAAAGCGCGCGCGGATAATCCCCAATCGGCGTAATGAAAAATCCGCGACGCATGCAATCGGCAACGGGGAGAGGAAAGAGAGAGAGAGGGTTATATATCGGAGCCGAATGTGCATTCAGCTCGCGTGCGGCTCATCCCTCTCTCTCTCTCTCTCTCTATTTCTCTCTTTCCGTTCGGATCAATGGCAGTACCGTCGCATTCCGGAGTGAAATACATCAAGGATTTTTTATTGCCGAAATAGAGCCGCGGGGAATATATAGGGCTCGTCAAATGTCGGGGTGGCTTCTTCGTCGGTGCCCGTTTTGGCTGATCTTGGGGATTTCGGAGGATATATATATATATATGTCCTTTCGCCGATTTCGCCGCGGACGAGCGCGCTGATTTTTATTGAATTTAGCGTTTGTTCGTACGGATTGGAGCTTTATTCGAAGACGACCCTGTCTCAAGTCGGAACTCGTAGTTACTTTCCCTGAATAATATGTACATTGAATAATTCAGTTTAGCTCGGATAATCAACTTTAAATATGTCGGCGATCCAGAAGCTTATATTTTATAAAATAACGTCTAGGCGGCAAGACTGGCATTTCATTAATGAACTCTCAACGAATTATTAATGCATCCTAATAAAACTACGGATTCGACTGATAATTTATACAATAAACGTAATACACAATGCCACGCCGCGAAACGACTACACAGCTCCGACTCCTCGCGCGCGCCTCCCTCGTTCCTCCAGCTGAGTCCGTCCTAAATTTACATTTACTCCTTTACAGCGGAGCGTAAAGTTTTTATCTCCTCTACACGTGTACGGCGCCGTAATAAAGCTAATCTCCTTTCTTTCCCTCTGCGGTGCGGCCTCGCGCGCGCGCGCGCGCTCCTATCTCGCGGTTGAAATCTAAATGAGATCGATCCCACGTAGAGCGCACAGAGGAACTACCACCACCCCCGCACACAGAGAGAGAGAGAGAGAGCTGGAAACCCGCGGGAAATTGAAACCGCCGCGCGGCTTCTCTTTTTGCCGCGCGCCTCTTTTCAATGCGGCTCCGGAGCGCTCCCTTTTTCTCCCTTGATTGTGCGATGAGGGGCGCGCTGTAATTTTTGGACATTTTTCCCAAGCCGCGCGCGGCTTTGTGAGCGAGCTGCAATTTTGCGCGAATGTACGCGTATTACCTGCGGGAGATCCCCCGCACATTTTATTATTACTTTTTCTTTTTTTTTTAAGCGCTGGAGCTTTCATTAGGGCTGATTAATTATTCACTTTGATGCAGTTCCCGGAGGCGTTGATCGAAACGAACGGATATATATGTGTGTCTGTGATGGAAATCAGATTTTTTTTTTTTTTGCGTAATTAACCGCATCGGCCAGTATCCGAATTGATATCCAAATGAAATGACCTGAAATAATAACGGTGTAATCCACCGATACAAAAACGACGTATACAGCATAAAAGCAGCTGTCCTTACAAAACTTTCTCCACCCGTCAAACTCTCGGCAACTATACTTCATCAACCTCAACTTCCCCTGCAGGCGCAAGAGTACATAATCAATCCCTCCGAGCGTCGAATCAATAAAGCATTTTTCCGCAGGTGCAAGCGGCGGCGGCGCTCTGCTCGCACAGGTCGACGATCGTGTTACTTATTTGCGGAGCCATCGATATATGCGCGCGTGTATAAGCCGGAGGGGCTAAGATTTCCGAAGTAATTATGCGTCGCAACAAGACGTCGGCTGGGTTATATACACTGTCGGCGGGGGTTGTTGGCTTCGACCGGCAGGGAAGAAAAAAAGAGAGAACCTCCGACGGCCTCTGTATCGTCTTTCGCGCTCGTTATATACGTTATAGTTCGCAGCCGCGAAATTGCGGGGACTCGCGAAGGCTGTCTTTTTTATTCTATTCGAGGGAGTTTCGCGTGAGTCAGATTTGATTGCCCTCTTTAAGTTTCCTCCAAGTTTTAGGGGTTCGCTTTCTAAGCTCTTCTGTTCGCGGTTGGAGGGCTTTAGCGGGTCTTTTTCTACGTGGGACAATGCCGGAGGGCCCGAGGGATCAGCGGCCAAAGCCATCAAATTGATCAACCCCCGCCGTAAGTTGTTCGCGTAAATCAACTCTCCTAACCTCAATTTGCCGGTAATTGCTCGGCAGAAGCTCCCTCGCGATTCCGAAATTTCAGCCACTAATGAAGCTCGCGGCCGGGCCGCGGTTTCGGCTCGATTTCAATCGTATGCACGAGCAAAGTAGATTAGAAACTGCTGGAAGTACACTGATCGGCGTATTACTCTTCCCTCGACGAGGTCTCTCGATTTCCGTAAATTGTACATTTAAGATGCGTTCGCGGATCGCATCAAAATCGTATGACGTAAATATTATAAATCTGGGCTAAGAGGGGCCGAGCTCCGAGGAAATGATGAATCATTCACGGCTCGGAGGTATATGATTTAATACAGACGGCCGATGCGCAATTTTAGTCCCAGCATGTGAAAACTACACCTCGACACTCGATACCCTAATGAACGGGCTGCAGAATATGACGCGTTGCCCGGTCAGTTCGCCGGAAACTTTTAGCCGACAGTGTATCGATAACCCCCACGCATTTCCCTCTCCTGCCACAACGTCTGCACATTAAATACGAAGCAATCCGTATAAATAGACGTATAATTGAATTTAACATCGGTCGTATATAATTCTATTGTACGGCTTAATTGGTCGCCTCGCGTAAATCATTGCCTCGACGCGTTGTAGCGCATTGATCTTTTGAGAAAGTCAACTGAAACTGGTATTAAACCGAAGAAATCGCAGCAGCAACAATTCTCGCTTCGTCCTATAATCCGTCGTCGGAAAATTTCAATTTTCACAAGATAGCTTTCCGCGCAATTGGCGACGCTCGAGCGAGCAGTTCGTCGCTTCCAAATTCACGAATCGAGCCACTCTCTCAGCCGAGTGTCATCGATATAATACCGAGAGAAGAGCCGAAGACACGCGTTAAAAAAACGGCGGGCATTGGCTTGGCGCTCGGCATTGTTCCGGTTTTATACCGAGAGGCGGGACGGAGCCCCATTATCCGAAAATCGTCCGGATATGAATATTCATTCATCACTCCGGGGAGACTTGCGTCTCTCGAGCGGCGAAGGAGAGCGAGGAGAAAAGTCGATCTGTATTCCGAGCGGCACTTAGGAGCTGAAAGTTTTGCAAACAACCGACGGGGAAAGTGTGTGGATCCCGTTGTAAGACCGTCTGGAGAGGTTTTTCTTTGCGCTTACTAATTGATGGGAAGATTGAAAACGGGTAATTAACTTTTTAAATTGGGTGTCAAGTTATTGAATGCAGGTTTCTGAATAAAAAAAACAAGTTTTAATTAATAAACCATGAAATCGGGAATTAATTTCAAACTCTCTTTTGATTCTGCATCTATTTTCTCTATATTCATAATAATTTCAACGTTTGTACGCAGTTTTTTTTTTAATATTTTTAAAGTGATAAAAATATTGTCCGCGAAGCGCTGTTTGTTTCAGAAAAATCAATACAGACAGATTTATCGCAAGTTCAACATATCCAACATTTCAAAATTGCACATTTCAAATTTTTCAATAAACGCGATGAAAATTTCCGTCCGGCGATTTTTCATAGCCTTCCCAATTTTTCACCGTCAAAAATTCCAAAAATTATTCTTCCTTCCCGTCACTTAAAAAAATCCCAGCTTCACCGCCTAAAACCACTATTAGACTCCAGCCTCCAAGCGGCAGCTCCGAAAAAAAAGCCAGGGGCTCCTTCGGCCTTTTTACCTCGGCTGCAGGCGTCAGCTCGCGGGTCGCGGCGTCCGTTGGCGTTTCATCACCGGCTCGCGCTGATCGTAATCTCTTTTTTCACCTCTCTCTCTCTCGCCGCTTTGATAATACACACGTAACGCGGCCCGGTACGTGCTCGCAATCGTATAAATCATCCCGGGAGAGTCGCTTTGGCCCCGGAGCCGCAGCCGCCGTCGTGTTTGCGCCTGCACGCCGTGTTTGCCCGCTAACGAGAGAGAGAGAGAGAGCCCGCCAACCGGAAAACCCTTTCCCCGAGAGCGGGTAAACACCGCTGGAAATATAATTGCGGCCGCCCGACGGCGACGCGATAAGAAATTTCGTAGGAGAGATAGAGGAGGATGCACTTTTCGAGGAGCCGCCGGCTTTATGGACCCGCAGATATAGCCCGCGTTTTAGAGGCGCTGATGAGATAAGGGCGGCAGGAAATTTTGGCCGAGGTGTTGAGATTGTCGCCGGGAGGATTGCAAATTACACGGTTGTAAGTGTTTGTAAATTGGATATTAGTGTGTATTATTAATCGGGATAATTGCGGAATGTTTTAGTCTCGATAAAACATTGATTACGAGTCTATTATAGTATTATAAAAGTTGCATCTATTATTCAAAGCGCACTGCAGAAATGTATCAGCTTGCGGATAGGATGAAAAAGCGGCGAGCAAATTAAATTAAGGTTCACACCCATACACAGTGAAAAGCCATTAAGTTGAAAAATGTTGTTTGACCACAACCTTTTTAGACTGGATTATTGGTTTGCCGTATACATCAAAAAAAGATTTTGTAATTACAATATAAAAGTAATTTTGCAAAATAAAAAATCCAACTATAGCAATTTATATTCATTGCGGCCATAAATTGCAGTTTTTATATTGCTTTAAATAAACTTGTTTTCCAAAGATTCTTTACGGGTTAAAATAAAATTTCGCGCTCTCGTTACTCTTCGTTAATCAATATTTAATTTTGCAGTTATTGAAGGAAATTGAATATTCATCGCCGCGGAATTTCACACCAAAAAAGCTCCCTCGTCACGCAGCAACCTCCTGCACCCAAAACCAGCCGCGCACAACCAAACAAACGGAGAAAGAAATCTGATTATTCATCTCGAAATCTATCAGCGACCGACAAATTCATCCTATTCAGCTCCGTAAAATCCAAAGCAACTCCGTGCAGCCGCCTTCCTTTCTCACACGCCGAGAGCGCCGAGTTACGAATTCACGGCGCACTTCCTGCACGACCCGATACACAAAAGAGCCATCGAACATCGGGCTCTCGAAGCGTCAAAATAGCGATTAAAAAACGATCTCCCCCGCGCCGCGGTGGCAGCAGCAGCAGCAACTCGAAGGCGCGAGAGATATTTCGGACCCGCATTCCGGGGGCCGGACTGATTAATGGCGGCGCTCGGCATCCGCGGAAATCCACGAGCCGCCGCCGCCGGCAAGTCATCGTCCGATGATTGGCCGAAAAGAGAGGATTTCCAAAGGCTCCTTGATTAATAATCCTCGGCGTTTCTCCTCCTCGCTCTCTCTCTCCCTTTTTAATTGTTCCGCCTTATATCTCTCTCTTCCGCGCCGATGCAAAACGACGAGGGAGTTGAAAAATGAGCGTCGTCCCGCGATTGCTTTTTAATTTCGCGAGAGAGAGAGAGAGAGAGAGGAGCGAATTGATCGCGCGCGGGCCGCTTTGCTCTCTTTTCCTCTCGCCGACGGTGTTATTTCGGATTATTATGTTGCTCTCGAGATGGATCCGTAATGCGTTCTCGAGTTGGTTCGAACGCGACGTCACGGCTCTCTCGGCTGTATAATTATTAAAGGCTCGAATCGACGAAAGTTTAATGGAATATAGCATCAGGAGGATAATTATGTAATGCCCGGTAATAACTTTCCACAACAGGCCGGAGTCGAGCGCCGAGAAAATCCTTTAGCCGCCGCGCTGCATTTCCACGTCAAATCGTATTTCATGCACAAAGGAGAGTCGTACTGCTAAGGCGTTTAACTCGGTGCGTGCTGTTCGTACCTCTGTAATTACTGCAGCTTATAAATTCATTACGCCGAATGAAGGTTTATAATAAATAATAATGTAAACGTACAAATTGTTAAACGAGATTGACAATATACACGTTCCTGCAGGCGCGATGCAATTTTAAAGGACAATGCTTCCTCTCGAAAATGAGTTAAAAATCGCCGAAAACAGTGATACATTTAAAATCTGAATTTATTAAAGGGACGTCACGAAGTAATCTCCCGCCGAAAATCCTCGCATTCCATCAGCAGCATCAAGCGGCAAAACTTCGTGGCTCCTTAGCCTGTTTTCCGCTCTCGGAACGTCTTCCTCCTTAGCGAATTAACAAAGCCGCAGCATCCCAAAGCAAACATTCCGCCGCTGCATTTTGCTCTCACCTCATCGTCGTGCCGGGCTCCTCTCGTTCCTCTCCTCGTCATTTTTCTCTCTCGCCTCGTGCGCTTAATGCCTCCTCGCGGCTTCGGAGAGACGGGCTTCCCCCGAAAAACCCTTTGGCGCAGGCGCGCGCGCGCGCGCGGGGTCATTAGGCGCGCCCGGGCCAGAGGCATTAATATTAATGCGAGACGCGCGGATGATTAAAGACGCGCGGGGGGCTCCGGCGGAATTCCGTGAGAATCCACCGTCGACGACGATGGATCAAGTTCCGCTCTCTTATTTCTTCCCTCTTTTTCTTTACCCCCGCGAACGCATATATAGCCGAAAGCTGGCTGGTGGAGATTGCCTTTTGTGCGCGCGGAGCATTAGGCCCCGAGCTTGCGGAGGTAAGTTGTCTGGGATTATTTAGGAGGTGAAGCGGCGCTTTCGGCTTCCCGGCGCGGGGAAAGCGTGCCCGTCATCGGGGAACGGGGGATACTTACCGCGCTGGAAACATAAATAATCCAACGACTCGCTATATAAACTCTGGACTACCCTTTTTACGCGTGTCTTCCTCCTCCGCGGAGCATCGCGTCATCACCGATCAACGATTCATCGCATTCGCGATGTCAGTCCGAGATCGCGACGGACCCGAGGGGGGGGGGAGCGGAACTCGAAAATACACGGCGCGCTCGGCGTCGAATCATAATTCATCGGGCACTTCCCCGCGCGGAGCGGGCATTGTCTCCTGGCAACGGGAATCCGACTCTCATATATAAATACATCGCTCGGCGAGCTCAGACGGTTAGCCCGTCTTTCGTCGAGCATCGGGTATGCAAACGTATAAATAAACAAGACACTGGCCGTCCGTCGGCTGCGAGGTGCGATCGCGCGCGCGAGCGACAGGTGCCGGCTATAATTACCCTCGATTTCGCCCCCGGAAAAAAGCTCGTTATCGAGAGCTGAATTAAACGCGCGTCCGTCTTATCTGAGGATCGGACGCTTCTCCTCTTTTTTTTTTTTTTACGACGAAAGCCGAGACGGAGTGCATTAAAGATGCAGATTGCCGGGGCTAAGCTTGATTTTCAAAGATTCCTCCGCCGCGGAGAAAACAAAGCTCCGGAATAAAAGTGGAGCTATAACGCGGCTCGTGAATTTATATTGCGCTCGGAGAGAGAGAGAGTGAGAGAGGGCGAGATTATTTTTCAGTAAAATAGCTGGGATTCCTCGCGAGCTCGAGCTTCCTCGCGGGGCGGCATAAAGCAGCGTCGGGACGTTGTATCAGGGGGCGCCCGTAAAAAGGGCTCGGCCGCCTCGTCGCGGTGTAATTGCCGGCGCGCGCGCGACAAAACAATGGTAATGGACAATTACGGGGAATTATGAATCGCCGCGCGCGTCAATTAACACGAGTCGCGCGCTGAAAGAAGCCGCGAGAGCCTCTCCTTCCGCGGCAAGAAAAATGAATGGGAGAGAGAGAGAGAGAGAGAAAAGGCGTTTCAATCGCGAACAGGTGAGCGCGAAAAAACGCGAGCCGGCTTTTTGCGCTTTAACTTCAATTACGTCTCTTGCTTTTGCGCGAAACTTCCTCCTCTCTCTCTCCCTCTTTGTCCCTTTAACGTCCTGCGCGTGCGCGGACTATTGTTCCCTTGACAAGGCGCCTGTTTTTAAACGCGCCGCGAGATCATTAGCTTGAGTGCGTCGCTTTTCTTTCTTTTTTTCTGTTCAGCGCCTTTGAACTTGGACGATTCGCGCAAAAGTGAAACTTGAGGTAAACTTTGATGTCGCGGGGGATGAAAGCCGAGATAATTACGGGGATAACGGTCTCGCTCGACAAGCCAGTGGTAATTGGACTCTTATTTAATCAGAAGTACCTTAAATAATAGTTCGACTTATTTAATTAAGATATAAAGAACGAAAATACAGCGGCATTGAAAAGCGGCGAAAAAGCCTGCCCTCTCAGAGGCGAGCTTCTCAGTTCTAAACAAACAGTGGCAGCGGCAAAACAAATTTCCATCGGAACTAATTTCAAACAAACCGGGGCAAACAAGTTGACCGCCGCTGCAACAGGAGACTCTTTCCCGCATCTCGAAAACTTCTCGCTCGTCCAGTTGGCTCTCCCAATTATTCTCTTTCTCCCTCCGCGGCTCCTTCAATTAATCTCTCTTTCTTTGTCTCTCTCCCGACTGCACTCCGCGATCGATCACAAGCTTAATTAATCCCCCCCCCCCCCCCCCCCC
>UCOL01003747.1:0-17510 GCA_900474335.1 Ormyrus nitidulus | reverse complement strand
TTTTTTCTACTGATCTGAATAGTAAATATTCTTATTTTTCTTCTCATATCTGAAATAACGATACAAAATAGTAATTTATACTCTTTTTTTTTCTCAGTTCACAAACCGCAAGCCAAGCACAAAAGCATTCCCGCCCGCTTCAGGCACCTTATCGTGAATTCCATCCCTCTGCCGTGAGGAGACATCGGCGTCCTTCGGACACGTAGAAGCAGCGAACGACTATCGCGTCCGGCGAAACGACGCGACGTCAAACGCAAAATCGACTCGTCGCCTTGGGCGGCTCGGGTTTCGTTTTGCTCGACAAAACTTGGTCCGCGCGGGAGGAAATGCACGACGGAATGTTTGGAAAATATCGAATTCGCCGCTGATCGAAACATTTTCAATGTGCTTTATAACACGGCGGAGTGCCCGTAAAGTGCCGGGATTAAGTTTCAAAAGAAACTTTTTTCGATAGTTTCGCGATTTCTTTCGGAGTTATTTTCGGGGCGGTGTGTGCTGTACTTGACTGCGCTATTCGGAATTTCATTTCGCAGTGAATTTCAAGCTGATCCTGTAGAGGAACCGACTAATTTTAGCTGCCAGTTATCGCTCTGCACTGTCAAAATGGATTCTCCGATCTTCGGTATGAAATTGTACGCCTGCAATTAACATAATTAATCTGAAATTTACAGGACTGACACACAGTAAATCGCATCTCCCGAATATATGTCACTGTTCCTCGAAGTAACAATTTCGCAGAATTGAATATTCCCAGCGAAACCCGACAGCCCGCCTATTCCCCCCTCTCGACAGTGATCCATCTGCTTCCTCGCTGATTAGATTCTCCGAATTTTTGAGTCGGCTCGCAGGAGGAACGGGAAAAGCGAGTCGCGCTCCCCGATTATAATAATCGCGAGTAAAGTGTCTTCGACGGGGCATATAACATAAGCGCGTCGATGCCGCGATTTAATTGCCGATAAACGCGAAGTCGCGCGGCTCTAAACGGCGCGAGAGAGCGGCGCTCGCCAAACTGGCGTTTCGATCGGTAATTTGCTCGTAATTAAATTGCGCTCTCGCCGTCCTTACGCAGGCTCGCGGAGTGTCAGCTGGTCGGCGTCGAGGCTGTTTAGGCGGAGGCTCGTTGCCGCGTGCAGCCTTGCTCTCTCGGTGCAGGGGGAAATTAATTTTTAATTCCAGGCCTGGTGCCGCAGTGTTTTGCGCTCGAGATATGCGGATGGTTAAGTGTCGTCGGGCATGAAATTCATTATTCGACGATTAAATTAATGGCGTTTCGCGTTGATAGGCGTTTATTAAAAGTGGATTAACAGTTATTATATTAAATTGAAGTATAAAATTATGCACATCGCTTGCCTTTTTTAGGCGTCTATAATATTATTTAATTTTAAATTTATCGGTTTATAGTTGAATAACCGTTAATAACTCAGCAAATTTTACGTTTCAATATTAAGTAATCATAAAACTTTTTACGTCCAACCTGAAACACCTCGGCTTCAGCACAAACTCAATTCTCCATTACCTTGCAGCGATTCCTTCAACATCCCGATTTAAAAGAAAAAATGTAAAACCTCAATTACGCAATCAATGTTTACATCAGGCGCATCAGCGAGAGCGATCCGCCAAAATTCCTTCTCACGTCGTGTGCAAACATCTTCCCCCAACTCGCACGTGTATCCATCACTCAGCCGCGCAAAAAGGCCCGAAATGAGATTCCGGTCTGCCGGCTGACACATTATAATACGCACGTTGATGCGCACTGACGCGCGGGGCTGCGGTTTATTCGGGAAGTCGGAGAAGGCGACGCCTCGAGAGCTCGCCGGTCAGTCAACCGCGGCGGGAGGAAGCGCGCATAATTTCGGGAGAGGCGGCTTCTTTTGGGGATTACCGGTGGTGCCTGCATTTTTTTTTTTTCTTTTTGGGAGGAGGTGATTCGTTGCTTGTTAAGGCGTGAAGGTAATTAAACGCCGGGAGATAAGGGAGCTTGGAGTTTTTATGTGGTGGGAATAAAATCGAGGGAAATTTTTTGTGACTGTTGCTTTTTTTTTGGTAGAAAATTATCGAATTTCATGTTACTTCTCACGCTTCCGAAAAGTTTAATAACTTAATTTAGTCTTCTGTGCATTAAAATTTTAAGAATTTTACGATAATATCTTAAGATTTTTAAAAATTTCAGGTTTTATATTGAAGGAATTTCTCAATTTTTTGAAATTCATCTTATTATTAAAATGTAAATCTAATATTTTTAATCACTACCTAAATATTTTGTACTTTAAATTTAAATCTCATGTACAAAAAATCTCTATCAAAACTGACCGAAGCCTCAACATTTGTGATTACAGGGCTCAGGATGCGGTGGATCGGTTACGTGGCTGCGATACTCTGGTGGTCGGGCATCGCCAGGTCCCTCAGCTCCATGAATCGAGGTCAGTATCAGAAATCTTGCGAGCAAGCGGAGCCTAAGCCTTTTGCGGTGAGCTTCGCTCCGGGAGCAGCGGCACTGCCGCGCGCGAAATCCGGAAGGCATCATCATCGACTGGCCGCGAACGGAATCGCTTTGCGGTCGAGTTTCGACGAGCGGAGAAGGCCGCGCTGCGTTTTGATGAACGGTTATTGCCGGATGTCCCTTTAATGAGTGCGATAAGCTGCCGAATATAACAGTGGCGGCCTCAAATTGCTCTGGTTCGGATCGGAGAATTTGAGGGAGAGAATTTTCTTTGAAAGCGGTTAATGGAATAAAAATGTGGAAACAGAGATTCGCTGATTCTTACATCTTTTACTTTATTGTTTTAAATGTGAAGTTTATCGTTAAAATTATTACTGCACATTTTACCTGCAACATCATAAACTCAATATTTTAATGATTGTACTTTATTAATAACGGTAAATATAAATTTTGAATTAAATCGTAAATTTGTAATTGAAATGATTATCAATGATGCGTAAGAATAATTGTATTAACAAAGTTATGTTTCGTTGTTTAATTGACCACGTTTACTATCGCAAGTCATTTTAGCAAATTCAGGAAGCTTTGCATATTAAATTAAATTGCATTAACGTAATTTAACGCAATCAAGTGTATCCAGTAGAAATATTAAACTGCTTATGGAGCTGTAATACATATTTTAATTATTAATTAAATCTCGTATCAAAATTATTCAAACAGGATATATTTTAGCGATTTCAATAATGTACGAT
Organism: Ormyrus nitidulus; assembly: GCA_900474335.1. Classification (NCBI taxonomy): domain Eukaryota; kingdom Metazoa; phylum Arthropoda; class Insecta; order Hymenoptera; family Ormyridae; genus Ormyrus; species Ormyrus nitidulus. The sequence goes on along the minus strand of UCOL01003747.1, from coordinate 14,318 downwards.
AGTGTAATGTATTATTGTACAAAAATATAAATTGTTTCACATTAATAATTATTTTAATTTATTCGAAATACGTTTTACGCGCGAATACATTATCGTACCTAACGGACGGTTTATATCGATGTAAATCGTAAACAAAAATTACACTCACCAACACCGATTATTAAAACTATTATTCTTCACCTGCAACAAACTTGCCTTTCTCGAGAAAAAGGCAGTATCCACTCCTTCAATCACCCGACCCCCCAAAAAACCCCCCAGCCACCCCAATTAACATAAAAAAAATCTGCTCCTCAGGCTACAAGATCAGTCCGAAGCCGTGTCGAGTGCCGGGCCAGTCGGGGAGCGTGGAGGGCACGTGCATGTTCGTCTGGGAGTGCATAAAGTCGGAGGGCACGCACGTGGGCGTCTGCGTCGACACGTTCATGTTTGGGAGCTGCTGCGTGCACAACGCCACGTCGAACAGCATCGGTAGCCAGCAGCAGCAGCAGCAGCAGCCGCAGGCCAGGCCGTCGCCGGCCGACATCCTGGCCGCGAGCGCCGCCACCGTCGCACTCACTACGAGGAGGCCCCTTTCTACTAGTCACATCACGGCGCAAGCCGGAGCGCAAGGTTCGTAAGCGACGACCAGTGGCTTATTATTGCGCTGTTATCGAGAGCGCGCGCGGACTTTCTCTCTTTGAGATAAGATGTAGTTTAGCTGTAATTGGCAGCGCATAGTATATATTTATTGACTCGCAGAGCTTAAGATTAGTACACAACTTTACTTATTATGTTGATTGAATAATTAAGCGTCGCAGAGAATATTTTCTTTAAATTAAAAGAAAAGTAGAAAATAAATATAAATTTCGAAGTATTATTGCATATTAATTTAATATAAAAAAAAATATTAAAAAAAATGCATCAGCCGGGAATCGAACCCGGGTCGCCCGCGTGGCAGGCGAGCATTCTACCACTGAACCACTGATGCTGTTGAGAACCGCTTCCTTATTTGCCGTGACGACGTCAATAATTTTCCTCCCTAAACAATAAATCCCCTCGATCGATAACTGACAAAATTCAAACGTTCCTTGCAGCTCACACGTCATTAGCAACGACAAAGCAGCCGGCGAGGCCGTCGTCCCCGGCGGCCGCGTCCCGTCCTCTGCTCCAGAAGAGGCCGCACTCGAAGCCGAACAACAACGCGGAGCACGACTACCACCACCACGCGCAGAGCCACAACGCCAGCCAAATAACCCGAAGACCCCAGAGCGGAATGGGCTCGAGCTACAGCCTGGAGAAGCGGCCGGAGGAGGATCGTCACCACGGCAGCAGCCACGGCAGTCACCACCATCACCACCACCACCACCACCAGAACTTCAAGGACAAGGTCGCGAACACGCACAACACTCTGCTGGTAAGGCTGCCGAACAAGAACAGCAACAATCAGGAGGAGAGCAAGAGCCAGCTGCAGAGGCCGCACCACAGGCCCGGATACGGGCCCAGGCCCTACCCGGAGTCAAGGCCCGAGGAGGACGGCAAGACGGACGAGCAGTCCCAGGATCTTAGCGTGCAGGAGACCGTGCACAGGCCGAGCATCAACTCGGTGGATGACGACGTGAGAACCGATTTTTCGACTTGATTTAGGGAAAAGGCCCGTATTGAAAGAGCTTTTATTCCCGGACAATCCTTTAAATTTTTATATATACAAGGTCTTCAAAGAGTATCGGACCCCCATTCATTTTCGTAAACTAAATAAACATGTCCGAGACAAAGGTTTCATAATTTTGATCGGAGAATCCAGTGGTGACCTTGACTTTGATCTCTGTCGTGACCTTGAACGTCAGTTGAAACTTTTGTCTCAGACATGTTTTAGGAAAATGAATATTTTCGCGAATCAGGGGGGGGGGGCGATACTTTTTGATGACCTTGCATAACGTCCTTTTTGCGTGGCGCCTATACTTTTACTTGAAATTTATTTGCTTTTCTTTACAAAAAAGAAATCTACACCTGTCGCCTTTTCGTTCCCCGTCACTCAGGAAGCCTCGGACAAGCTGAACAACCCGAGCCTCAACTTCATCCACACGGAGCGGCCGCAGTGGGCGACGAAGCCGATCTCGAACGGCCGGCCGACCTCCGCGGAGTACTCCAAGCCGTACTTCTCGGTGAAGACGACGTCGAGCAGCACGAGCACCACGACGACAACGAGGCCCCGGCCGTACTCCGGCCTCGGACACGCTTCCAAGCCGGCCACAACGCCCGCCGCCTCGACGTACTACGGCGGACAGTCCACCAGGTATGCAATCTTGAATTTTGCCGATGTCTTGGACCGATTTATACGCGTAGTTTGTATTAATTTACTCTGTGGTGATACGTAGGGAGTTTTTAAAAAGAGTCGATAATTTATTGATTATTTATTGTTCAGATTTCTCGTTAAGATCACAAAATCATTACAAATTCATTTTTCACATGAATGCACTGATCCATAATTAGTACAACGTGTTCTCTTAACTGCTCGAAGCATTATTATTCCTCTAATTTTCGCCAACATAAAAAATGAGTGAAACGAGCATCTAATACGAGAATGGAATTTCAAAAATGATTTAATCCCACTTAGATTCTACGAGCGCTTCGCGTCAAAATAATACGCGCGAATAAAACAAAATTACGAGCCCGTAAGCCGCGCGTCTCAATTTTCCAAATTCATATCCGAGGCTCCGCGAGAGCCGTGCATAAACAGCCATTACGAGAAATAACAAGCGAATAAAAATCACTTAGCCCGAATTTACGACGGTATCAGGCCGAAGCGTTTATTTTCGTCCAAATTTATTCTCTTTATACCCGGTCGGCCGGCCGGCCGGCATCATGAAACGCGGATAACTTTCCGCGAGCACGTTAAATTTTACGCGCCCGTAAAACGCGAGAGCCTAAATGTCCGCGAGCGCGCGGGCAAAGCGTACAGTCGCGTGATCGTAATCCCGAGTCGCGGGTCGGCACGCGACCGGCGATTTTCTTCCCCGCCCGAAGCGGCTAAATTGATAAACTTGGGAGAGGAGAAAGCGGGCTTTCCAGTTTTTTTTTTTTTTTTTTTTGCATGCTTGCGGGCTTATCGCGTTGTTCGAGTTGTGTTGCCATGAAGGAACGCTTCCGTTTCGCGGGACGAAAATAAACGGGCCGGGCCGAGGGGTATTCCTGCAGTTGAATTCGATTTTTCTCGCGGGGAACGAAATTCTGCGGGGAGGAAACAATCCGCGGGATTAATATTGCAAGACGCTCGGCGGGGAAGGGCGGCGGGAACGGATGAGGAAAGTTTGGAGATGCCTATTTTTTCTGGCAGGAATTTCTAAATTAAATTCTTTTAAAGTTTACGTATTAATTTCCGCGATGTTCGTAAGAATGAAAACAGACGCATTTTCATCGTACAAGTTTACGCGTAATCCAAAAGCACGTAAATAATATTTCAGATATATTATACAACTTTTTATTGGGAGATATTAAAATCCAAAATTGAATTTTGCAAATCCCCTAATTTAATTCGCAAATTGATAGCGCAAAGCTCTAATAACGGAATAAAAATGCAGAAAAAGAAACGGAGGAAGAAGCTCCGCTTCATCCTCTTCCGACCGAGGAAGGCATCTGGGAATCTCGAAAAAGAAAAGAAACTTTCTTACGTAAGTCGGCACTTTACGACGGTCGTTTTGCAAGCACCTGCCGGTTCGGCTTAGGGGTAAAAAACAAAAGAAAGAAAAAGGATAATAGTGCCGGGTAAGAGAGAGGGAGAGAGAGAGAGAGAGAGAGAGAAAACGGAACGGAGATAAAATATAGTCGTCGGATGAAACAGAACGAAACTAACAGTTTAATGACAGCCGTAATAAAAGATGTGGTTAAGAAAAAGCACTTTTTCATTTATTAAAATCTGCTTTTTATGCGGGGTAACATCTCTATACTGTTGTGACTACAATAACCTTTTAATCGAAATTTTAAGTTTTAATGTTTATTATGATTTTGTAACTATACGATTATTCACATTTTTTCTAAATATGACAAAATCATTCTTATCGTAAGAAACTGCTTTAATTAAAAAAAATCTACTTAGAAAAGATGAAGTTTTTTCTATAATCACTTATTATGTTTACACAGAATCCTCTTTCAACCACTTCTTTCATTTATACCTTTTACTGGATTTCATACAAAAAAAGACGAGCTTAAATAATAGAAAGAGAATTGAGCCTTACTCGTTAATGAAAATTAAACGTTATTTTGATACACTTGATCAAATGAAAAATTCAACCAGCTCCAGGACAATTTTAATCAACTTGACTAACTTACAATCCGGTAAAATTTCCATCCCAAGGCGTCCGGAGATAATTCGAGCTAATTAAATCTTCGCGACTCGTCGATGCAGAAATTATCCGTTACGCTTTTGAGTAAGCCGAAGTTCTTACGCTGCATCGTGTACTTTAGAGAACTTAACAACTGAGCAAAGGATAATTGAACTTCATTAATTAATTACGTGAAAAAATTAAATTTCAATTAGGATAAAATATATTATCAAATTAAAGACTAACCAATAATTAAATGGAATATTTTATCAATTCATCGGCGTTGGCCTCTAATTTGATAATACATTCTATTTTAATACAAATAATTATTCCCATAATTTTTCCTTTACCAACAACAACAAAATGACACCTACCCCTCCGAAAATCCTCTCCACCTCTTCTCCCACCCCCCGTCGCTCCACTAATACTCGCAACCCATCATCGTCGAGGCGTCACTCAGCTCCCTCTCATTGTAGCGCAGCCGGATCGGTGCCCCAGACGGCGCACTGGCAGGTAACGACGGAGCCGGCCTTCGTCACGCGGCATAAACCGGCCGCCTCCTCCTCCTCCTCCTCGGCCGCCTCGTCGCCCGGCTGGACCAGCAAGCCTCAGCAGCAACAACAGCACAAACCCCAGTGGACCGATCCCCAGAGGCCCAGCTTCAAGCCCACCGAGCCCCAGGAGGTACGCGGCTTTCTTTACCTAGATAAATTGCGAGAGATAGCCGACGCCGTACTTGCTCGTCGGGGCAAGAATTCGCTCGCTCGGGGCGGTGTACGGACAAGTTCGGTTTACGAGGACGACGCGCAGGAAAATTTGGTTATAATATTATATATGATTCATATTCGAATTGTTTGCTTTTATCTAATATTAATAATTTCTATATGTTATTATCAAATGATATATACTTTTACGCGTGAAAGCCGAATGATCATAAAATTCGTATTTTTATAAACCATTTATAAAAAATAATTTCTATTACCCAATAAGTTGACTTCACGCCAAGCTCATCCAATTCCCGAGAAAAACTTCCAACGAATCAATAAATCATTTCATTACCCGTCGGCGGTAACCGCGCACTAAAAATATCACCGCGGCAATTGCGCAACGCTCGGCAATTTTCTCGAAAAAGTTTAATCTCCCGATTCCTCTTCGAACGCCTCGGCCTCCCATAAACCGGCGTCCGGCGAACGGGAGCGCAAAAATCAGCCGCTCCGCAAAAAGAAAAAGAAAGAAAAAAGACCGCTCGATATCTTCTTGCGCAATACATCCCGGCCGCCGCAAGTATAACTTTTCCGCGCGGTCGCATCCGCAATCCGCTTGACCTTGTTGAATTTCGAAGACCGGCGCGAGCAAAAACCGGAAGCCTTACTTTCCAATTTTCCATCGTCGTCGACTCGAGGCGGTGAAAAGATTTTTCTCTCTCAAGGTCGTTCCACATTTTTTTTCTCAGCTCGACGCGAGAAAGCGGTTTTTCCGCGAAAGAAACCGGGAGGAGAGAGAGAGAGAGGAGACTCGTCGAGTTTAATTTCCGCCGCGACGCTCCGCACGGCGACCTGATCTACTGCTGCTGGCAGACGCGACGTTAAGAGGAAGTGGGAGCTTTTGGAATAGACGAAGGGGTATATACGCGCGGCCAATTTACTGACTTATTTCGGAGAAGCGCGCCGAGGAGTTGCGGAATTGAGTTTGCCGCCGGTTTTATGAAGTTTGCGAATGGGCGCGAGCGCCGGTCTTGAGATTCAATTTGAGTCCTTAACGCGTAGGTGTATAGTTTCTTACAAGAGGTTATTCGAATTAGAGATAACTTGGCTAATTTCTTTGTTGAGAAATATTTTTCCCTTGAAATTATTGAATTTTGCAGTGCGTTATTCGAACTAAATCTTGGTGTGAAAATGACGTCAAAAGAGAGATATATCATATAACATTAACGAGACTAAACAATTCAATGCAAATAGATCGCAATTGTGCTCGCGAACAATCAACTTGTCTAAAACATTCATCCAAGTGCGCACTGCTCGTTCTCGTACAACTTTCATAAGCTATAGAAGTGATATTTTAAATATTTTCATACGAAAACAAAGCGATTAAAATACATTTCAATAGTTGACAAGCTAAATAAAGCAAAAAATCTTACCTACACTTTTTTCTCTTCCAGAACAACGTCTACCAGAAGCCCCACTCGGCGCACTACATCACGACGTCCTACCTAGAAAGCCCAACCAAAGCCCGCCCGACCAAAAAGCCGCCCACCACGACGACGACCTCGACGACGACCTCGACGACGACCTCGACGACGACCACGACGACGACCACGACGACGACGCTGCGGCCGAGCATCGCGTCGAGCTCCTCGGCGGAGGCCTCCACGGAGGCGTCGTCGTCCGCCCCGTCGGCCGCGAGGACGGGCTCGGTGCTGACGGTGCCGGCCGCGCCGGAGGGCAGCGACATGAGCTGCGGCGTGCCGGCCCTCTTCCCCCGGCCGGAGACCAGGATCGTCGGCGGCAAGGAGGCCAGCTTCGGCAAGTGGCCCTGGCAGGTGTCGGTCAGGAGGACCTCCTTCTTCGGCTTCTCCAGCACGCACCGCTGCGGCGGCGCCGTCCTCAACGAGAACTGGATCGCCACCGCGGGACACTGCGTTGACGAGTTAGTGGATTTTTTTTTTGGATTTTCGGGATACGCGTCTTTGTGTGCGAAAGATATTTTGTTCTGATATTAGTTATCGCTTTGACAAAAGAAAAGAATTTAAAACGGTTACCAGACGAAGCAATCAATAATGAAAATCGCCAATCGGCATATTTTCGATTGATTTACATGAGTTTAATCTCTATGGAGTCACATTGATAAATACGCCGATTGACAATTTTCATTATTGATTGGTTCGTCTGGTGACCGTTTTAAATATTTTTTAGTCGTGTTTGATTCTTTTCTGAATCTTAAGAAATTCGATAGCAAACGATTAGATTTTCCTCTTTTGTTCTAAAATTTTTCGAGAACAATAAATTCGAGCCTCCCGACCACTCGAAATCAGAATCATTCTCAAAAAGATCAAAGAACAAAAATGACCCCGTTACTAAAACCTCACCGTCCCCTTCTTCAGCCTGCTGACGTCGCAGATCCGCATCCGCGTGGGCGAGTACGATTTCTCGTCGGTGCAGGAGCGGCTGCCGTACGTGGAGCGCGGCATCACGAAGAAGGTCGTCCACCCGAAGTACAACTTCTTCACGTTCGAGTACGACCTGGCGCTGGTGAGGCTCGAGACGCCGCTCACCTTCGCCGCCCACATATCGCCGATCTGCCTGCCGGCGAGCGACGAGCTCCTCGTCGGCGAGAACGCCACCGTCACCGGATGGGGCAGGTTAAGCGAGGGCGGCACCCTGCCATCCGTCCTCCAGGAGGTGAGGCTGCTAGTTTTTTTTTTGTTCTCTGGATATTCTTCGGTTTGCATGAATGAGTTTTATTGTTTTTTTTTTCAATTATTAAAGAAAATAAAAATTCTAATAATGGTGAAATATTCTGTAATGAATTACTTGTGATCTGCTTCAATTGTTTCATAATTCTTCCAGAGTACATTTGGGTGAATAATACCTTTGCTCTATTAGTAATTTAAGCTACGGTTTGATCGATTAAATAATGCTTTCGTACATTGCAGGTTTCCGTGCCAATCGTGAGTAATGACAGGTGCAAATCTATGTTCCTCAGAGCTGGCAGGCATGAATTCATCCCCGAAATATTCCTATGCGCCGGCTACGAATCCGGCGGTCAGGATTCTTGTCAGGTAAGTACTCCTTTATTTATAATTCAAGCTTTGCTTTAAGTCCGATAATTTAATGCGATACAAGAAAAAGATCAAAACTTTATTATTTCAATAAAAATAAACGAATAAGAGCATCGGCAGCATTACTCGGAAAGCAATTTACTTAGAATCGCATCCGGCACGAGGCCGGAAATTCCGTCCCCGCTTCGAAGCAACCGAAATCCGTCCCGCTTTCTTCCAGCCAAGCTTGCGTCGCTCTAACCGTATTCTTTTTTTCAGGGCGATTCCGGCGGTCCGCTTCAAGTGCGAGGCAAAGACGGCCGGTACTTCCTGGCGGGCATCATCTCCTGGGGCATCGGCTGCGCCGAGGCGAACCTACCCGGAGTCTGCACGCGGATCTCCAAGTTCGTACCCTGGATCCTGAAGAACGTGACATGAGGCGGGCCCGAGTTTTTAGCTCCTCTAGAAATTTCAAACAAAACGAATTCGCGGCTTCTCACAGACTTTTGACGAATAATAAAGCGTGGAGAGCAGCTGAGCGTCGAGTGTAATTTAGCCGTTAAATGAGTACTCGCCGGTGAGCCGAGGAAGTCAGTGATTGGAGAAACACTGCCGATGTCTTTGTATTTATATATAAATACGAGTAAATTGAACGATTAATATATTCGCTTAGATTCGTAGGATTTATGTTTTTAAGTGCGCGAAGCCTCGTTGTCGTGTAGCGTATCGAGTGAGAGAGTCTGAAAATTCCTATCTTATGGCGAGTCATTGAAATTGTTGCTTGGAACCGTTAACTTATTGTGTACATTATTTAAAATTATTTAAATAGAACATCTATTATTCTAAGTTTAGTGACGATCAGTTAAATTGTACAGTGAATTGTTAAGTAGTCCGATTCAGAATTATTCAAAACTATTTATTAGAGAAATGGCATTATACGTACTTAGACGAAAGAAAACATTGCTGAGGTTGTAAAAGCAGTTTTTTTTTATTTTTGATACTAGTCGCCGCAGAATCAAGGTAGGATTTTCAATTGTACAGCGCAAGATATTTTTTGTAAATCGTGAGCTCTTGCCGTTCATTATATTATTTTTTTTTTGTCACACCCAAACAGCGTCCTCGACCTTTGTATTGTGCTTTTTTCCATTGTACAGTTTATACATATACATACACGCGTTGCAGTTTATTACGCGGGACATGAAAATATTATTGCACCTTTATTTCCTTCATTTTGTATCTACATGTTTTAATATCTTCATACCGCGGACTTTTTACTTTTGTAACGTTTGTTACTCCTTTTTTTTATTTTTCACACACGATTTTGTACAAAGCGAAATCTTGCAACACAGTTATGAATAATAATGCGTGAATTTAAGTTAAGCGAAAACACTATTACAGATAATTTTATATATATAATTGTTTATAGAGCTTGAATTTGTTATTTATAAATATTGCCAAATACATAAAAGTTGATTATTGGACTTTCTTTTTTCTACACTATTTTCCTCCATGTTTATACTAAATACAACATATCAATAAGAACTTGAAGATATTTTGCGAAGAAAGAAAACGTTTCTAGGATAAACTGATTTTCGTTAAAGGTCGTTAAATAAATGAGACTTTAAATTCGTTTTGCAGTATTATAACTTTTTAATTTAAATCAAATTTAGTTTTCACATTACACAAAAAAACGATATAATAAAATGTAGTCTATTACAGAAATAAACAAAATAATGTTTCTTATAACTGAATAAAGGAACAGTGATACTAAATTTGGAGTGGAATATAAGCATTAACCAATCTAAAATATCTGTTACGTTAAAAATAACATGCTAAAATCGACATCTGCCCTTCAGGTTTAATCGTAGTTTAGTCTATTAAGAAAGCAATTTCCTGAAATACATTCATCAATATCGAGACTAAATCAATAATCTTAAATAAAATTAAAGTATTTTATAATTGTAGATGTTCCAAAATAATACGTGGAACTATTTATTTATTAAACAGTGTGAAGATTTTTAAATTATCGAAGAAAATGTACAATTAGTACCTTCTGTGCTCAAATTAATGTTACTACAATTAAATTTAATTCAATTGTATTTATTTTATTCAATTTAAAAATTCATATTAAAATATTTTATTGTTAAAAGAAAGAATGATTTTTAACAATAATTTTTCATTTTTACAATATTATTACGGTCAAAGAACACATCGTTTTTTCTTCATACAAAAATTAAAAAATATAATTTTTTAGGATTACGTATTAATTACAAAAATGCACATTAATTCACGTTTTATATTTATCTACTATACGAACTTAAACGTGTCTATAATTCTAATAAAATCTGTTATTGAAAACTGTTAACATTGAGTTTATATAATATTTTCAGAAACATGAAAAATACTTTTGCTTTTTCGTGCTTTATTTTTGTCAAAACAATTGTCTCTAAAATAATTGCAACTTAAATTTCATCTTACTACACACAATATTAACAAAAGTCTTCCTTTAGAAATAATAAACAACAATAAATTTTCAAATCTTAACATCAACTACATTCAAGACGTCCAGTCTTCTCTCCGAGCACACGACCCTTCCATCATTCAAATTCAAATGCACGTCCCTCACTGTATCCTGGAGTTGAGGGGGTCGTCAATGCGGCCTGCGATGAGGGAGACGGACGTCTCGTCGTCGACGATGAAGTACAGGAACGGATGTTCGGCCGTAAAGGGTATGATATTCAGCAGGCTGTTACCTGAAAGCCGATGTACGTTCAGTCGTGACTCCGAGTCGTTAAGTAAGCTGACTGGAATACAATACAAGCGGCGCGTGCGCCTTTTCGACCAGTTCACGAATTCGAATGCCTCGTCGCGTTGAAAGTGTAAACGTCGCCGTGAATTATTGTTACGGGGGATGAGAATGGGATTGTGGGAAGTAATCGGGAAATAATAAGGGCTTTTCGAATGTAAGGCTTATATTGCTCGTGACGTGCATCGATTAGTTTCATGCGTTAAATGGGGATAATTTATTTGATTGTTATATCAACGATTTAGATTGTTTTTGGATTGTTAAGAAGGATTGTTGGTATTATTAAAAACTCGTTATGCTGAAAATTTTATACCGATATCCGTTTGATTTTATATGCATCCTTACCAAAAATTATTAACTATAGCCTTATGGCCTAATATGAGGGCATGAAATTTAGTTTGCAATATTCAATTCAAGAAAGTTTAAGTAATAATTTAAAATTCGAGACAATTTTTAGAATATAATGCTTTCAAGAATAGGGGAAACCGAATTAATTCCAACAATTAATATCAGCAAGTTTTAGCAAATTTACCAAACGAAATAATCCACTGTCAAATTCAAATCTATCTCAAAATGTATTATTTTAGTTTTAAATAAATGAAAAATCTAGTAAAATTAAATAACTCTAAGCTAGCATTCTTATGAACAAAATTAGACTGAATAGCCATAACAAAGAAATAAGTGCGAGGGATTAAACTCAATAGAAGAAGCAGCTTACTCATTTCTTAATGAAATAGTCCCATTTATTCCAGGCTCACTAATAACTCGAGCAATATACCTTGTCGTAAATCTTCGGCATTAGTTTCACTACCTTAATAGATACTGAAGTAAATACTCTAACATGATTCAATTTCCCCAAACGCCCGCCACCTTCGAAATTACAGCACACCGATATTTATCCATTTCCCCAACCCCTTCCACGTCCCAGTTACATCGATCAGAAAAGTTTTTCCAACCGAACGCAGAGCTCCACACACCAACTGTCACCCGAGCAGCTCCGCTTAATTACAAGCTCTCCGTCCCGCGCAAACGAATGTATACACGTTCCCTCCTCCCACCGCCCACCTTGGCGAGCTCGCGTGCAGCTAAGTGCTCGCGTATAATACGCGGCGCGCCACGTGCTTCTATCTCCGAGAGAGCGCAAATTCCCGGCTCGCGGAGAGTGCTTACGCGAGTGCCGCGCGGAGATCGCAATTATTATAAACCGGCATTATTCTCGAACGCGAGCTGTGCGTCTTATCGAATGAAGAATAGCGAAAACCTTGCCGCGAAGAATGCGTCGGCGCCGCTGAGCTACTGCAAATCGCTGAGAAAGAGATTGCGCTGATGGGTCGAATGCGGCACAATCGCAGAGGTAAGAAACGCGGCTTAGGCACGGTTTATCTGTGTTTGGATATGGAGGCGAGGGTAGGATTGGTAGAAGAGGATTTTTATTCGGACTGGGAATAAGTAAATTAATTAGTTGGTAAATTGATGAAATGGTCAACACGCTAACAAAGCGCAAAAAATGCAATTACTTAGTGTTTCGAAGAAAATACAATTCAAACGTACCCGCCAGAGAATCTAAACGAAAGAAACAATCTAAAGGACGCTCGACACCTACGAACTCATTTCCTCCGGAGAGCAAGCGCGAACGCCCGCTTTTCCCGAGAGCAATTAACGTACCCGATAAAAAAAAAGGGTAAATTCTCCACGGTAGATTAAGCGCCGCCTTCCCGGCGATTAACGAATCCACGCGGTCGTGAAGAGAACATTTCCCCGCGGGGCCGCTTATCCCCGGCAGCGCGGCGTGTCGAAAAGGAGCTCGACCTATAGCCGAGCAATTAGGCGAAGGAGCCGCGAACAATATACGGCCGCGTAATGTATCGTAAACACGAAAACGAGCGCGTTGAGAGAGAGAGAAAAAAAAAGTTCGAGCCGCAAGGACGCGGAGTCTTTCCATTTCCTCTGAGTCACCGTGAGAGCGGCTCTCTCGCCAGGATATCAGCCATTACGTTACAGCGCGCCTCCGAGCGAAAAGTCTCTCTTTCTCTCGTCACAATGCTGAGAAAATTCCGAGAGGCGCATCCTCGGGAGTATATGGCGCGGCTTCAATTAAATGCAAGCCGGGAGAGATAAAAAGATCTTAGTTCTAGGCGACTTTTTGCTGGGGAAGCGAGGAGAGACGAGAAAGTTTTAGATCATTTTTGGAAAGATTTGCAAGATTTGTGATTTGGGGTTTTCTGAGAATAATCGAAAAATACAGAAATATTGTAGGTAAATTAAAAAAATGTAGTGTAATTAGCTGTATGAATAATGGAAGAAAATTTTTAATGAAAGAGCGGAATATTTTTATTCGCAGGTGTGCTTTTAAATAGTAGACCGTGTCATTTGAAATAATATTGTCATGTTGGACAAATATTGACCTACTTTATTAATTAAAAATGTAGCGGCGGTGTCAAAATTATGCACAATGCAATATTTACCGTCGAACGTTTTAATTTCAACTACATTAAATGTATAAAAGTGTGCTACTTACTATCTTTCTGTCTTGAATGTTAATATTTAATAAAACCAAATCAATAATTTCCTCAATTTAAATGTAAATAATCAATTTCACCAGTTTGCCAAAAAAAAAAAAAACTCCATCCGTAAAACATGAATACATCAAAACAGAAATTAATACATGAATATACTTAATACATCTTCATCCCCTTGCATTCTAAATAAGAAACGTTATTACAGTCCCTGCTCTTAATCCACAAATTTGAGTTAACTAAAATTACAGACCGCCTCCAGCCCCCTATTTATTTGTATTACGCATAACGCGCGCCTCAACAGCACGCCATCCTTCATCCTCGGCGAGCTCCTCCCAAAACAAGGAGCTCCGCTCCGTCCTTCCACCTCCTCCGTCGAAGCGAACCCCCGGTATACGTATATACCTACGTATATACCGTGCAGAAATCAGGGCAAGAAAATACTCGCCCCCGTCCCAGGGCCGAGCAGTTTTGTGTCGACTGGGACGTTTTTTTTCTTCCTCTTCTTCGCATCCTCCCCCTCTCGTGTCCTTAATTTATCGCCCCGGAAGTGGGTCAATGCTGCTCGCCGAGGAGCAACGGAACTTTTTCCCCGCACGCATCGCCGTCTTTACGAGAGAGACGCCGGGAGTACTGAGGCGAATTGAAAATTGCCGACGGCTGTTGGGCGCCGCTTTTATTTAGCTGCGAGGCGGAGATTTGTGGAGAGGATTTTGGAAGAGATTCGGGAGGTGACAGCTTTGTGCGGCTAATTGTTAATGATACGTTTGTTTTGTATTTTTACGTATTTTTTAATTGATTTACAATCTAATTATGCAATTGCTTTAGTTTTCCAAAAAATCAATATAATCCCTGAATTAAATGTCCCTTAAGGTAGCTCTATAGGTACTCTCTAGTCAGTTGAGATATTAAAAAAAATTTCTTTTTAAACACTTTATTGT
>UCOL01003746.1:0-17487 GCA_900474335.1 Ormyrus nitidulus | reverse complement strand
GCACATAACTTTTTAAAAATCGAGCGTTAGGCCGAATGGACGCGGCTTTCTTCATATTTTAACATTAGAAAACAAAGTTACAGAAAAATCCATTTCCCAAATTTCGTACACTCTCCTTGTTAGACAATAACAAAGTATGAAAGAAGTTAAAAAATTTAGAACTTTGCTGGCTCTCTCCTCTTAATAATATGAAGGCACGCCTGAAATCAATTTCTAAAACTCCTTTAGAAGGCTTTCACTTTAAAAGTATTAACGTTAGTGATGTTATTCTAGTAATCTCGCATTTCTCCTTTCAACCGCGGGGAATCAACGGCATACCGCAGAGTATTGTAATCAAATCTTTACGGGTTTTTAGGTAAATTATTCACCTCTTCCTCTTCTGGCAATATTCCGGTACTTTAGGAAAGAGCCCATGTGATGCCCCTTAAAAACTACACTTTTGTGTTTTCTCCCAAAGATGTTGGAAAAATTTACGCATGAATAATTATATGAATATCTTACTAAAAGAGTACATTGTGTATTAAGAGCGCAAAATAGGGGATTCTGGCCCAAGTGAGATTTTGTCGTCCGAGCGCAGCAAGGGATCCAAATTCACACGAAAGCCAGAATCCCGTAGCGCTCTCGGAACACATACATTATTTTTTGACCCAATGGGAGCGAGAAATAGTAAGTTCTCTAAAAGCGGACGAAAATGTACTATTTCGCGCCCGCAAAACAGGAATGACAAATCAATTTTCGCGCCCGGAGGGCAAAAAATAGTATTTTGGATCTTTCCAGATGGAGCTTAGATTTTTTCACTCAATTGAGGCAGCCCTAGTGAAACGAACAGATGACATCAGACACAGGAATGACAAAAAGCTATTCTACTAATTCTACTAATGTTCGATTTAAGTAAGGCTTTCATAATCTTACCATCGCGACTTTTCTGCTGTTTAGGAAGAATGGGCTTCTCCAGGGTTGCGTTCTTGTGGCTTCATTCCTACGTTTCTGATAGATGTCAAAAAGTCCTAAGTCTGATTGTAAGACATCTTGGATCACTACACAACTTGGTGTTCAGTTGAATTCAGTTTCGGCTCCCCTTCTCTTCTGTCTACACATTAAGGACATACACATAACGTACTCTTTTCTGAGAGGATATATCTTTATGCAGACAATCTGCCAATATAAATGCAAATTACATATGAGGACCTAGATGAGGATATAGCGTTGCTCAATCAAGCGACAAGCTTAGTAATGGGATAAGCAAGGGACTCTCTGCAGCTTAATTAAAGGGACATTCTAATGTGAACGTCAAAGAAAAGCTTATATTCAATAATTTTTTCCTCGTCAACTATTGAATATTGATCAAGTTTTTTTCCCCTTAAAGATATGATCAAGGGGAATAGAAGAAACTTTTTTTTTTGGTCATGAAAAATATTTATTTATTTAGTTAAAATATAGTATAACTATATATAAGTTTTCTGCTGGCGCAGGTGATTTCTCAAAAACGACCGGGCGTATCAACTTCAAGTTTTATTACGTTATTCAGTACTATCATGGCTATCGCCCGTACCTCCAACTTGTTAATATTTTGATTTTTACTTATAATTTCAGCTAATTCATGAAAATTTTATACTTTTTCCAGAAACGCCGCCGTTTTGTTAATTTTCGATGAAATAAAAAAGTGGAGGTACGGGCGATAGCCATGATAGTACTGAATATCGTGTTAAAATTGGAAGTCGATGTGCGCCAGCAGACAATTTATATGTATAGTTATACTATATTTTAACTAAATAAATAAATATTTTTCATGACCAAAAAAATGTTTTTCCACTTCCCTTGATCATACCTTTAAGGGGAAAAAAAATTTGTCCAATTATATTCAATAGTTGACGAGGAAAAAATTATTGAATATATGCTTTTTTTGACGTTCACATTGGAATGTCCCCTTAATGCAGACAAAACTAAAGCCTTACTTTTTGGCTGATAAAAGTTCATTGCGGACTTTTATGACAAAGCAGGCAGCAGACTCCTTGCAGTGAGTTAGTAAATGACGTCTGTGTTCGGTTATGCAACAAAGACGTTCTCAATTTTTCGGATTCACTAGATATTTTCTATTAAAAACTGGCTTCCAATTTTTGTTCCTTTTTGTCCATGCTTTAATGTTCTCAATGAAAACCTAAATATTAAGTATTTTTTTATATCAATATTCTCTTGCTTCAATATCATTCTTTTTACCTAAAACCAAGCAGTTAAAGTCTTATTTAAATTTTTATAAATTAATTCTTCTTCAAAACCTTCTTTGAAATATACATATTGTTCATTCTCTAAATGAATTGCTAATCTCTAAATAACGTGGGATAATACATTCATTGGATATCGGAATAAACGATACATTGTTTCTAGAAGACTTACGTATGTTGTATTTATAAATTGTTTAATTTCATCACATTCGTCAATTTAATTTTAATGAACGTGCGGTCGCATCCTTTATAGCAATATTTGAATAAACATAATTTTACGCATTGAACTATTGAATAAACTTCTATATTAATATGACAATTCAATTTTATCAATAAATAAGAATTTTGTATATAGAACAATAAATCTACTATCAGCCTTCTTATCTTTGTTAAATATTATTATGTTTCATCATTTTTTTGATGATAAATAGAGAATTACGTTGAATTGAAAGTGGTTATTGAATTAAACGGCTTTGGAATTCTTTGTGCATTTTTTTCTTGATCCGTACATAGTGGCACTTTTGTTTTATTGGGAATTTCAGCGGAAATAATTTTATCAAATCACTTTCATCATTTACTTTATACATTTTATTTTCAGGATCTAAAAACAGTAATATGTGCATATGTGTCAGACCTTGAGACCTCTTTTTTTAAACTCTAAAATTTTAAACCGGACCAGATTAAAATCCATCATATCAGGGAAAATCTCTGAACCGAATAATAATAAAGACATTTGTACATTAACATGGCTCGTGTCATAAAAAATTAATTGTTCTTTCTTCAAACAACATAAGAATATATTGTTAATGTAACTTTAGTTTTTCAAATAATTTTGAGATAATATACTCAAAATGTGTAAACCATCATAACATAAATAAAAACTCAAATTAAATAATTTTTTCGTATGGCCGTTTGTATACCAGATCTACTTCAGACTATTAAAAATTGTTTATTATCTCTAATGCAACGTATTAATTTTTTTGATTCAAGGATAAAACTTATTTGTCTTATCAAAAAGTTCAATTTGAATCGGGTCAGAATCAATTAAAATAAAATAATATAAATAAAAGTTTTATGAATTTAAGACAGTCAGTGGTCAGGACTCCCCGATTGACTTCTAATTGAAAAAGATGATTATTTTTCTACATTCTATCTCGCAGATCCAACGAATTTTTTTTATAAAAATTTCTTCAGATACTATTACAATATAAAATAACAATGAGACTTTCACTGGAAGGCCTGTGATATAGAATTAGAATCTTAAAAAATGAAATCTAAAACATAATATTTAATAGGAGACGTAAACTTGGAAGAAAATATAAATCTTTAAACATAAAAGAGAAATACAAGTAAACGTTTACTGACTTCTGAGTTTTGTAGGCAGATAGTCATTTAATTAAAAAGTCTCCGTATAAAAAAAAAAGTTTGAAAACATTTGGTTTTTGTAGATGTAAAAGTAAAAATATATGCATATCGAGAGAATTAAGCACTAACATTAATGTAACTGCATTAAACATGCTAGAAATGCAGATTAAAGTAGTAAAAAAGAGGCTTACAAAATATGATAAATTCTTATTCGTTGAAATGCATGTCGAAATAGTCCGATATATTTAATATATCATATTATTCTTTATATCAATACTTTTTTAATATATAATTCTTCGTTTTCTTAAAATCCTATACAACATGAGTGACTTCAAAGATAAAAGGTATCTAAAGAACGCTTTTTTATCCTCAAAATGTATTTAGATTTGTTGAAATGCATAGGCTTCTATGTCTTGACGGCAGTTTTTTACGATAATGGCAAAATAAAAAGAACACTCACAGTCAATAAATTTCGAGGCCAAAGTGCAGTGTACCTAATATACACTTTTGGAGGTCGTGGTTCAGCAGTCACTTCAAGAGAAAATGTATGAAAAGAAAAGTAACGCGTGATCCCTGAAGGCTGCTGCGCAAGACCACAATGTTTTCCTTTCACTGAGAGCACCGCCCGCTTGTTCATACGTATGCATGTGTGTGATTTCGTTCCTTAGCAAAAAGATATCAGAAGCCGATTCCTTTATTCTGCATACGAAGACCTATACGAGCGTTCTACAGTGTAGCGCAACTGTGTTCCGTTTATCCTTAAAAAAGGTTTATATACGTCCAAAATATTTTTGGTTTTTTTTATTACTTACATTTTCCAGTGAATGTTTATACCAACTTTTTCACAAAATATAAGAATTTCAATGAGTTGTGAGAGTGTTTAATACCTAGCTGATACTTTTGAAGCAAATACTTTTGGTATTTTAAATGATGACTTCTTTTCCTATTTTGATTAAATGGAAATATTTTCTTGAACAATTTCCATTCTTTAACACCATTCCATTATTATTTGCATCATAAAATAAAGTACATTTACGCAGTACTCTGAATTTTTATAAAAGTTAATTATATCGTCCTTTCTAAATTTTTTTAACTTAAACTGACCATAATTTCAATAGTTTATTGGAATTCATCAATAGGCTACATTGATTACATTCAATATTCAAAACATCATAATCTTTTTTTGCATTGAAATTGGATTGCTATTTATTCGAGACTTAAAATTTTCAAAAAATCATGTTCTTATAAATTTTATAACTATAGTAGGAAGCTCTGCTCTTAAATACGTTGAATATAATTTTTTATTTAATATAAGACATTATCAATAAAAGAAACAATCTTCATTACGTAAAATCGAGAGCTCTTAAGTAAAATGACGAGAGTCTGCATTATGAAGGTGCGTACTGACCACGCTGGCACATTTCGCGCGGCTACGGTCCACTAAGCCGGAACGGTCTAAAGCACTAGCTGCCGCAGTTCGAGGACCCCGAATGGTCGATGATTGCGGAATAGACATCGTCTTTGCGAATTTTTTGTTTAAAAACTTACAAAGCTGTCAGAGCTTTCTTTTAGACTACATTTTTGACAAGCTCCGTCTTTTCTTACCTTCAGCAGCATTTTGAAATTTCCTATCAGCTTTTTAATGTAGTATTTATAAAACTTACGTAAGTGTACGTAACTGCATAATTTACTAATGCTTCGTTAGTTTAAAAACAATATTTCATTTTAAATCAAAACGCATAATATAAGAAATTCATTAATTCATCAATTGCATTAATTGCAGATCCTCTCTAACAAAGGATCTGCAATTAATTCAGTGGATACATTTTTCAATGTAGTAAACGAACGAAAGGTTTGCATTTTTTATTTAATTATATTATTACTAATTTTATATTTAAATAAAATTTCTTTGTATAATTTTTCCTACGAATTTAAAATGATTTGAAGTCATACATACCCTGAAAGTAGTTAAAACAGAAAAAACAATTTCAAGATATGTTACAAAACAACGAACTTTCGTGCTTTTACATTTGTATTCATCATGCATTTATATAAGTGCATGGAAAGACAATTGTAGTTTCTCAACGAGCACTAATTATAGTAAATTTCGTTACGAAAATCATCTGAATTTTAAAGTTTTTCTTAATGAATAATGAAAAAAAAAATGTTTTTAGTTAACCTTTAGAGAGCGGGAAATCGAGTATATTGGCTCAAAAAAAAAATTAAAAAAAAAGTCTAACTTGCAATTACCGACTCCAAAATGTTACCCTTAATACTTTCATTAGCATTATAATCCCTTTTATTTATTCAGCAACTATACCAACTTGCATCCGCCATTTTAACTCCGTCATTTTGAATTTTCAAAATCTAATAACTATTTCGTAAAGAACGATGTCGAAACATACTAAAAACATTTTTTAATTTTTTGTGTCAATTTTGAGTCAAATAATTAAATTATTTCAAAGTTGAAAAATTCAACATTCGCGTTATCCCTCAGGACGGGAACTTCGATCCCTGATCATCACTTCACCCATAACCATTTAACAATATTAGATACCATTTTTATGCCTTTTCTTATGAGAAATCAAAAATCCCAAATCCTCGTCCGAAAGGTTAAATTCTGTCTCCTCTAACAATTTTGTATTTCCAGAAAATTTCTTTAAAATTTATACATAAGAAAGAACTACAATTTCATATCTTTCATTTTTCACCTGCACTGATCAATCATTCTGCTAATCAACGAATTAATCAATCTACACCCTCGTCCAAAAGTTTTTGTCTGTCATTCAAAATGATTATCGGATAAACTTGGAAGTATTATAGCTTATTGAATAATTATCCTACAAGAGACAGACAAATTAGGTTACAATTTAAAAGGTTTTTTTAGCTCTTTTCATTGATTGTGGTACATCGATTTGATAATTATTCAAATCTTTACTCGTTGTCTTAATAAATGACACTAATACGTAAAATAAAAAAAAAATAATTTTCAATTTTGCTCAATGAACAATAGACGAAAAATTTAAAAAATCCTTTAGTAAATTTTACTACTTTGTCTAGTGTCTCGTAGGACGAACATCAAAGGATGTCTAATTACAAGCGTCAGCATGGTGAGGATGAGTCGAAGAAAAAATGAGCGTAGATATCGGTATAGTTCAGTAGTGGAAAGAGCATCCATCTCCAAAACGGAAGATCCCGGGTTCGATTCCTCGCCAAGTAAAGGCCATGCTTCAGTTTTTTCGAGTACCCCCATATAAATCTCAGTTACAATTACTTTTTCGGATAAAGTGTTTCGTTTCCAGATAAGAACATATAAATTTATAACGTTGCTTTAAAGGAAAAGGAAAAGCATCCCTTAGACTATTAAATATCGTATATATAGATATATTCTCCACGTTATTTATTAGTTCCAAACCTTATAATTATTTTTCCCCGCCTTTCACCACATTAATTTTCAGTTCAAAACTGAAAATTAATTTTCAAAACTTAATTTTGAAAACAAATGCAAAACCAATGTTTTGTACGTTCTTCAACGTTTTTTTAATTTTTCTAATCGCGAAGACATTTTCATATGAAACAAAATCAATGTTTTGATGTACAATCGGTTAAAAAACTCTAATAAATAATGTAGTTTTGAAACGTCTTGCAAAATTAGCTACTTATGAATTATTTATGATAGGCACAAAAAATAATTATGAGCAAAATATAAAATAAATTTAATTATTTTGTTGGTTCATAAAATTTTTTTTGAATATAATCTTAAACCTAAGATTACAATCTTATTACCTTTAAAAATACAGTTAAACTATAATTTTTTGTATTAATTATAATGTAGTAATTAAATTTTGTTGTAGTATAATTTTTTGTAGAAAACATTTTTTTCATTTAAAAAAATATTAAAATTAAGATAATCATTGCATTAGTGGTGCAATTTTCTAAAAAGTTTACTTTAACTTTTATATCTTCGTTCGACAAATACTTTTTCTTCAAAAGTCATAGTATTAATATATTCCGTTGTTATATTTAAAGAATTTTCTTTATACTTTGAATTCTAATACAAAAGCGAACTTTCTTACTAGCCCCAATAATCTTTACTTATATATAAGTACCTACTACCAGGTTTGGCATAATTTGATTTGATTTTTAAAACATTTTTATTAATTTTATATTAAAGCGTTTCCTTTGAATTTGTTTTATTAATTTTCCATATAATTTAAATACTTGTTCGTCATTTCTGCAGCAATAAAATTTTGTGTTTAGAAGGTGTTCTAAAACCTGAATTAAGTAAGCTTAAAATAAGTTTTAAAAAGATAAAATATCTAGAACGTTTTTAAATTTCATGATCTAATTTACAAAATTCTCAGAAATTAACCTACTTTTACAAATCCATATTATAACGCTGAACCTGTTGTCAACTTCTTAACATCTACGAATTTTACTTTCTTAAAACACGATATGAAGTTTAAATAATTTTCAATAATAAAAAATTTTCATTTTCTAGAAAATGTTTAAATGGTTCATAATCTTGATAAAAATTTAGCTACACTTTTCTTGGATTTACTAAAACTGCTTGTAAACCCCGACGCTGTTTAAATTACAGCCAGCAAATGAAAAGACTTTTATTTTCATAAGAATCGCGTCACTAAAAAGGAATGTACAATCCGGTCACTGGTCGATTTCCAAGCGCAATGAGAAGCAGACTCACGGCAGTGGTTCTACACAGTACGCCAACGGTTCGTGAGAAAAGTAGGCAGGCCGTTCGCGATACGTAACTTAGCCGCGTAGTTTTCTTAGAGCTAAGCGCGAAAGCGCGAAGGTGCCTTCAAATCCACAGTGCGCATACTGGTTCTACCTACGATATATGTAAATATATACAGTGCGACCCACTTATCGTATCCATCTGAAATTAATTAACAGCGGCGGAACTTGTTTACGTACATTACTACCCGCAAATGTAATTGTCTACAGAAGAAAAAGTTGTCGGAAATATTCGTAATACTATAATTCGTAAAGTACTTCTAGAAATATGCTTTTTATTTAGATCGTTTAATAATAAAATATTCAATTATAATCCAACTTACTCTGATTAATACAATATAATAAACTTACGAAGGAAATATTTATAAAAATTAATAACCGATATACTTTTTACCGAAACACATCCCTTAATCAATATCAACGTTAATAATCTTTAGATGATCCAGTTATATATTTTTTCTACATATTGTAAAATTCGATTCTGGCCTACAGTTAACATTGTTCCTAATAAAATAATAAATCTTAAATATTTTATTCCACGTAGATTTGTTACAAGTTTTCTCGTTTTGCGATTGCATAATATTAAAGTATTCAATTACTTTATAGGATTTGAGCTATATAAATTAAGTAAAGTTCAAGAGAAGAAAAAATTATGAAATATATATCGGCTAGATGAAGAGCCTTTGTAAAAATCTCAAATTTCCACGAAAAGAAGAAGTAAAACAATTATGAAATGTGAAAAAACTATTCCTTGCAAATCCTGTAACTTTCTTTATTTACTCAGCCAGTCCATACAGCGATTTCAATGTGAATGTCACGTACAAAGTTAACTACTTCTAAAAAAAACATAAAATAAGAACAATTCTTATTAAATGTCTGATGGCAAATTAATTTCTAATGATGAATTAAACTTTCCCAATTATCAGCATTATTGAATCATTACAATAAAATTACCAAGCAAAAGGAAAATGGCCAGGTTAAAATTGACTCCATACCACTTGATTCACTGCGAGATATTTCTTCGATAGTTTATTAAATCAGTACAATTTAATTTTTTTCTTGAGATAACATAAATGCCCCGTACTATCATTCTCCTCAATTCTTACGTCATGACCCAGCATAATTTTTTCTGATTTTCAGTTTTTTCCATTCATTTAAAGAAAAAACTGATTTTATGCATCGCACGAGAATCGCTGAAGAAATTTATCATTTTTAAAATATTATACTTAAATTTCGCTTACACAGTTAGAAAGTCTACAATCATATTTGTTATTCATATTATACAAAAATAAATAATGGTTACATATCATATTTATATATTATCGATTAAAAGCTGATTTTAAAAAAATAAACTTCCGTCTTCCACATTAATTGAGGAAATAACTAGTTGATTAAATAATTAATCATTCCAGCGGTGAAACAAGAATGTGTACTAAAATTTCCAAAGTTTACATAGTCTGAAATTGACATTTTCGGAATCTTCTCTTTATAGTAACAAAAGTTTTTCGCTTCATTTACTATACGTAAACGCGAAATAATAACAAAGCCACGAGGAGCACACGAGGACAAATTGCCGAAAAACGTTTCCTGGTTGTTGCAGGTCAAAGGATCATGTATATGTATATGTTCGCAAGAATGAGTCAGGGCAGCGTCTTAGCGCAATGACTATATATGCGGTTGCACAAGCGAGCGCACATATCGAACGGACAGACCGCCTCTCACTTTTCTCTTCTCTCGTTCGATGTGTGCGTAAGTATACATATCTATGTATCCTTATCCGTGCTTCGGCGTGGTGATCGTTCCGGAAAGAAAATGAAAATGATCTAGCGTGGAGGTGCAGCTCGCCGAAACTATAAGAACAACTAGGTTGACTGGACAATAGAAAAGTTACTAGTCTAAGTTACTGTTCATTTAGACTCAATACTATTATCACACTGCTTTATGTTAAATTATGAAACAATTATTATTATTGATATTCTAATATATTCGTAATTTATATTATTTTTCTTCGATTTTAGCATACTTTTGAAAATGTCATCGTTTGAAAATATATTATCTTTTTATTTATATTCCAGTATTGTATTTTACTCTTAATTACGTATTATATAGGTGGAGCTTCGAATGCAAAATGGATGGGATTGCACATTTCAAAACAAATTTTTTTCAGTTAATCAAAGAGAGGGAAAGAGAAAGAGAAAGGCAAGAAGAAAACATATTTAAGAGGCGTTTCTTGTGCTTACATACATATATTCCGGAAGTCACTGCCTCAAAGTCAACAGATTTCGCTTATAAACGGCTTGAAATCCACGCGCGCTCTCTCAATCGAGAATATTCACCGTCTATAATACTTTAGCTGTATTTGCCATTTCATAAAGTCGCACAAAGTATCCCAGACAAAAACAATCTCGGTATCGTGTATACTTCTCGCCAGACTTCATGATAGAACCTATGTCGCGACGGAATAATCTTGCGTTATTTTTGTTGGATTGGTGCAAATACCGATATTTCTTTACAGCCAAAATAGTAAAAATGCTTCACGTTGCATCGAAGGACCAGGATTATCAGCGTGTAATATGGTCGCCTAGTTTGGATGATGGACCGATGGAATACCTATTAGCGCGTCAAATCTTGTGATTCAGGACAAAGGAGATGCCGCTATGCAGAGGAACCAAAAATTTATAAAGCTCCTCAATTTAGTTGGAGTTGAATTAAGTAAATAGATAGCGAACTATCCTGAATTATTTAGCCCAAGCAAGAAGGGCGGTAGAGTAAACGTGGATAAGGCAACTGAGTTCGATGAATCAGTTAAAATGCTTAATCTTCAATGGAATTCAACTAAACGCTCCCTTTTATCTAGTATCACGCGTTTGTTATCTACTTGTCTGGTTAAGTGGTTGATTACGATTCTAGCCAAGGTGTTAATAGAAGATCTATGGATTTTAAAATTCGGATAAAATGATTCACTACTGAGACATTTACGAGTGATGATTAGAGTACTACAATTTGTTGTCATCGTCTCTTCCCTCACTATCGATGGGCCACTGATTTTGACACTCCGATCAGTACAGCATCGCAAATCCATGGGTTTTCGGACACTGATTTATCTACATAAATTACATATTGGAAGACCTTGATCGCAAACAGAATCTCTCTAATTTAGACAGAATTATCTACCGTTGTATAGGTACACATGCTTTACGAGAGAGAACTTGCTGACTTGGCAACCAGAGGTTGGTCACCGACTGAGATTATGCACTTCAAACTTTAGTGGCGCAGGCCGTTTTGCCTCGCCGAATCTTCGGAGCAATGGCTCAAGGAAGCAGCCTCTCATCAGATATCACGTCTTCAAATAACTAATGCGGAATCGGAGATACTTTCAAAATTCTCCACGCTTAACCGACTGGTTCGGGTTGTCACTTTCTGCCTAAGACCGCCACTGCAATTAAGGTATTTGCCTCTGATGGTTTATTTACATTCCTCAGCCTACGAAGGTTAAATAATAAATGGCAAACTCAACCCATTTGTAAATATTTGTAAATTGATTGTAACAATATACTACGTAGGCTGCCGACTTTCAAATTCTGCACTCATCTGAGAACGTAGACTGAGAAACCAAACTTTGTAAAATTTACAAAAATATTTTTAAAAATTACCAACCTAGTTGGTAAAGCGATCACAGACTACGAGAATGAAAATTTTTACCAACTAGGTAGGTTTGTAATTTTTGACATTTTGGTTTGTAATTTTTGCGATTCTGGCTTGTAATTTTTAACAACCAGCTTGTAACTTTTGCCGGTCTAGTTGGTAAAAATTTTCATTCTCGTAATCTGTGATCACTTTGCCAACTAAGTTAGTAATTTTTACAAATATTGTTGTAAATTTTACAAACCTTGGTTTCTCAGTATATAAACCCCTGCTAATCCATTCACATCACTCAATTCTCATTCTCTTATTCGAACGCCAAGCTCATCTTGCATACTTACATGGTGGACTGGCACTAATTTCTTCTTACCCGCTACCCATATAACGCCGGGTAGATCGTTCACTTCTACCACGTGAAATTACACTGGTCCGATCTAAATCCGCACTATTAAAGCCTATGTCTACAAGACTTACAATAGCTGCATTGCTCTTTTCCTAAGCTTCCGGCAAGACAGAGCTAATGAGTGAACTCATGACAAGGATCTTCCTCAAAGTGTTCACTATCTATATAGAGCGACGGATTACCTACTACAGATTCTACGTTGACAACGCGATTAATTTCAATATACACAAATAAAGAATTTACAAACAATGTTTACAGTGGCCTCCGACTTCTACAAAGACGTCGCGACCATAAAAGCGAACAGCGTTACGGTTTGGAAATTTATACCCCTAAGTTTACCTCACTGAGGAGGTTTCATGCAGGCAATATGAGATCGAATCTTTACGTTTGAGGAGTTCTCTATATACGGTATTAGTTGTGATTTTTGCTTGTCGTAACTCGCGACAACGACGGACACCGAGCATCCCTGAGTAAAAAAAAAGGTCTGGCCTAAGTCCGACGTGCGGAAGTCGAGTTATAATTCATAATTAAAAAAAAATTCCCGAACCCGTATTCGAAGTTAGAGCCTCCAGTCTTTAAGCAAGCTCCACTGCCACACTTCTTAACCTACACATTGTAATGATATAAACAAAAAATAAGAGTAATTTATTTTAATTTTTTATTTTTATCACTTTAATTAAGAATTATAATTGCTTTTTATTTAGTTAATCTGCGAGACTTTTAAAGAAAGTTTCAATATTAGGAAATATTCTAGGAAAAAGAATTTGAGAAAATAAAACAAGTCTGGCATAGTGGCCTTAGCCAGACTTCCGCGAGACTTTCGCGCGCCAGACTCAAGTCAGACTTCCGCCTGGCTTTTCTTTTTACTCGGATCGTCATGTAATTCGGCTGTTTCCACTGTATTTAGAACAAACTCCATCCAAATGGACTTCTGCGGAGACGGATGTGACAGAATAAACCATGTTCATCTGGGAGATGACTTGTTTTTTAATTTATATTATCCGTATGTCCATTAGGTAAAACGACGGTTCAATTTCGACTTATTTTTATTAAAATGAACAAGATATTGTTAATAATTGTTAAGTATATATTCATCTTATAAAATGTCGTTTGATAATTTTATTTGATAATTCAATAAAATTAAACTTTGCTTTGCTTGAAAAAAACTACTTGATAAAACTCTTGCAATGGTATTTAGGGTAACGTAAAAGACGAAGTTTTATGAAAATATAAAAACTAGATTTTTTTAATAATTTGCAAATTAAAACAGGTTTATTAACTTATCAATTATAATTAAATACCAAAAGTTTGTTATATCAAAAAATCATTGTAAAATAAATTTAAAAATGAAATTTTCGAATAATATAATTTTATTTGTACCAAAGGTGGCAGGAAGCATTATTATTTGACTCTAGATGAAACTTCAGCATATAACACGTATTTTGTATATCCATTTTATAAGATTGTATTAATTTTTCATGAGAAATAGAAGTAGTAATGTATATAAATAATAGGAAAAAACTACAAATGTTGTTTATATTAAGTAGTGAATTACTTTAAATATGTACATAAAAAGAAAATGTAAAAACTCATTTCGTTAAGGAACTAAATTATATTATATTCTTTCTGTCGTCTATCAGAGAATGTAAAAACTGCATTTTACAGTTGAAGTTATAAGCCCAATTTGACTACTTTGTGAGATCGTGGTCCAGTTTCGCAAGGACAGGAAAACCTGATTACATCCGGGCGTTGCACCTCGTAAAATGCAGTAGCACCGCCTGAGTTTCCATTCGTTGAATGAATATGAAAGTATAAGAGGTCTACCAGCAGTAACGCCAGCCGAATCGACAGCTCCAGTGCGTTCTTGTCCTTCTTTTCACTATACCGTTCAACGACAATCTTTCATTTTCCCTCTCACTGCACCAATTTAATAATTGCGGCGGTTTTATTTTTACTTTTTAATTTCTACGCCAATCTGTCTGCATAGTCCATTTCATCTTTCTTTTGTTATTTGTCGTAAATTATTGGCATTTAGATCAGTTAGCTCGTTGAGCAAATTCTTTGAATCAGTTGTGCATTTAAATTGATGGTATTTCTCAATATTTAATTGCGTTCTATAATTTCAACTCAATAATTACTGCATTAATCGGTGGACTAATTAATTACTGTAGAATTATAACTTGTAAAACTCTAAGCGCAATATTGTACATTAATCAAGAAATCTAAAAGAATTCGTATATAAGAGTTACAGTTATATGTAATTTTCTACAAATCTTTTGTTTCTTTTAGAATCAATTTTTGCCGTGATATATACTTCCCATTTAAACTTATTTCAATACTTAGATAATTTTTTTATTCCTTATGAAAGCTGTATCCGTATTATTTATCTTTCTATAAATATAAATCAGATTGAATAATCAACGTTACATACCGTTAATTCTTTTGCCTTTCAAGTCCGGAAATATTTAAAAAGATTCATAAAATGTTAATATAGTCGTATATGTACTTGTCAAAGAATAATTATTTATTGTATTAATTAAATATAAATAATGTTCTCTTAATGCAAAATATTTTTTCAATTCTTTATTCTAAATATCCATTTTTTATCTTTTATATAAAAAAACAAAATTTTCGTGTCCATTAAAATAATTTCAAAATTTATAATAAATGATAAATACTAATAATTTGCGCTCACTATTGTTACATAATAACGGAATTTAAACAGCTTCCGGTAACGAGTTTTTTGGTTAAAGGAAGAAATTTCACCAGGCCGCAAAATCATCATGTGCGCGCAGAAAGTCTCGTCGAAAGAAATCCGTGTGGCATTGTTTGAAAGAGATTCTTCTTTTTTCTCGTAGAACGCAGTGACAAGTAAACGCTATGCTCAGGATTTTTCCGCTCTTCCGCGAAATTGCAGAACTTGAAGTGAAAAAAAAATTAAAAGGCAGGCCGTTCTAATTGGACCCGGTCGTGACCGCGACGATCGAAAAGTACCGCGAGTTGCTCGCGGCAGCTGCCGTCGTCATCAATGTTGTTTCTGGTTTGCAGCCAGGAGAAAGCGAATTCGCCCATCCCCAGACAATGCATTCCATCTACCTCGGGCAAGAAGACTCGAAATGATTCCTATGTTTTTTATCAGACCCCTAATTATAATAATGGTTCTCTTAACTTGCCGAGAAGTAAGTTACTCTTACTTTCTCCGAATATTACAGGCTTTTACCTAATTTACAAGTAATATACATTCCTGCTTTTTAACTTGAATATATTTTTCAAAAGCATCACTTACAAAAAGCAGTATTACTTTTGCAATTTATTAACGCCAAATCTTTGTTATCTTTTCTTATATATTGACACGGTAATAACTAAAATATAAGTTAGTTCATTAATTTTCGAAAGCTATAAATTTAATGTCACAATTTCGTTTCTAACCTGAAAATTTTTTTCTCTAATAATTAACGTCGCTCTAAGTAATTATGCTCCTGTACGGTGCTAATTGTCGACAGAGGTCATCGATGTGTTTTCACCGATCCTATCTGGTATCATCGGTTTAGCTAAACTTTGGCGCTTGGTGAGTATCAAAATTCAGAATGGCAATTCCAATATGGCGGCTTTTGTATGTAAATTTTTCTAATTGTTCTATTTTTTCAGATTATTAATTTATTGCAAATTGTTATTTTTTTAATGTATACATGGTTGTGTACATTTTTTCCATAAAGACACATTCCTTAGACCAATATGATGACACGAAAATTCAAAATTATGGTTTTTCTCAGTTTTATCGTGATTTTTACAGTTACAGGGAATGCGTTCATCCTATATACAATCAAGTAATTGCATGATGATTACAAATACGATACCAGATTTTCAAAATTCAAAATGATGAATTCAATATAACAAAAATGCAAAAAATGAAAATTTCGCAGCTATTAAAAGAAATGCTCCGAATCATAGAAAATTTTCAAGTAAAGTATATAGATAGAACTATTCATGAAGATTGTTCGTTAGCCGTGAGGAAATACCCTCGTCGTTTCCCAACGCCCACCAAGAGGAGGTCAACAATTAGGAAGTCATTCATCAAAATACGAACCAAACATTTTGCACGTACAATTAAACCGTTTATACAACTGCACATACTTTGGTTTACTTACGTTCTCAAGATGACATATTTACTACGATCAACTAAATAATTATTGAAAATCAGATAACTAATTCTCTAACACCAACAAATTATATTAATCGAGACGACATTTATGACTTTGAAAACAATATTTATTTGAATTTAATAACAAAAAATATATCAAAGTTGAAATCCTTAAGGAATCTATTTACTTCCTTTAATTAATTCATTTGTTCGAGCCAAACAAACTTTAATTTATTTAAAAACAATAAGTATAAATGAATTAATCCGTAAATGGTAAAAAATATGTATTTAAAACAAAAATTAGATTTTTTCGTTTGAATGAAATATTTATTCATTTGAAATAAACGTTATCTTAAAAGTAATTCTTATAACAACTTTTTTAAGAAACAAATTCAGTCTATTGTATCAGAGTTTTTGAATCTAAAAATAATATTTATTTGAATGTAATGTGATTTAGTTCAATAAGTATATCAATTTTGAAATCCTTAAAGAATCTGTTTATTTCCTTTAATTAATTTATTTGTTCGAGCCAAACAAACCTTTATTTATTTGAAAACAATTATAGCAATTATGTAGTGTAAATGAATAATTAATCCGTTACTGGGAAAAAAAATATGTATTTAAAACATAAATTGGATTTTTTCGTTCCAAATAAATATTTATTCTTTTGAAATAAACGATATCTTAAAAGTAGTTCGTAACAACTTTTTTATGAAAGAAATTCAGTCTGATAGTGAATAAACAATTAATGATTACATCAATTAATATTAATAATTTTAATTAATGAACTATTATTAATCACTAACTAAAACATTAAGAGAATCATTAATTTTATCAACCTTAGTTTCCCTTTTATTTGATTCAGAAACCATTTTTTCTTTTCTATTCTTCTCTATTATCATATACTTACTAACAAGGAGAGTATACGACATTTGGGTAATTGATTTTTCTGTAAC
>UCOL01003745.1:0-17506 GCA_900474335.1 Ormyrus nitidulus | reverse complement strand
GATTTTATTAGTTTTTATAAGATCGTTTTAATGGGGATAATTCATAACACACTTTTTCTCGGCCAATTACCAGAAATTTGATTAGATTGATGAAGAATACTACTATTTTGATCATGTTTTCAGCATCGGTAGAATTTACTTTATATATGCTAAAAATTTCAAATAGATTCATGCATTTATCACGAAGATACAGCGATTTAAGTTTCAAAATTTATTGATTTCGATCGATACAAATTTTGCAGTATTTATTTTTTATCTTGGAAACTATTAATCGAATAAAAAACTTGTAAATGTAAAAAAGTTGCGTTTTTTCATGCGCTATATTATGGTATTAAAAAATTGATTTGCAATCTTTGAAAAATCGACCCTGCACACATGAGTTTTGGCCGCCGCCGAGCGCTCGACCGCTTACTCGATCCGGAGCCTCGATTATAATCTTTATTTAAAATGTAATTAATTTAAATTAATAAGACAAGCGTAAAAAAGGTCTTCAATAATTTCATAGAAAAAATAATTTTGAAAAAAAACTTGATTGAAATTATTTAAATATTTTTTTATTTATGTCTCTATGAAAATTTTCATAAGAGCAATACTTTTCTAAAGAAAAAATATCTTGTTTAAATTTTCAAAACAATTTCTAGATGTTTATTCTCAGCTTATTTAATTTATCATTTATATACTGAAGTTTTTAAAATAAACTAAAACATTCCTAAATTTCAAATGATGGTACTTATCTAACTTATCAGTCTGTATAGGCAAAAATTTATCTTTTAAATCAAAGCATTTTTAAATCAAAACGTTATAAAACATAAAATTCGTTTAGCTCCGACATTTCAGAGTGTATGAAAAAATAAAATAATCTAAGTAAATGAGTGTGTTTAAAAAAAGGTAACCCAACGAAACTCCAAAGTTAATAAGCTTAATTAAGTTTAATTAAGCTTCTTGACATTCCAAGTTTAAGTTAAAAAATGAACTTTTTAGCATAATATTTGCATACTTCTTGCATAACACTTGTAAATTTTAACTAAAGAAATTGAAATAAATATAAGAATAACTTTACCTTAATTGACCTTGTCCTGGCTACTTAAATTTAAAAATCTGAAATAAAGATAAAACCACAAAGAATCATATTCAAAAAAGTAAACACGTTCGACAAAATTGTTTGTCCAGCTTAAATTCTTAATATCAATGATTTCTAGAATGTTTAACGCTTTTTCTCAATGAAAAATATATTTTGTAAAGAAAATCTGTCTTTTTTAATATTATAGACGAAAATATGTATATTCAAATATAAAAATATTTTTTACCGGATTTAAAATTTATATTTAAAATTATTAAGGATAACGAACTGGTCAGTATTTTCTTAAATAATATTTTTTTATTAAAAGATATCTGATGAGTCATTTGTAGCAGCAAAAGATGTTTTTATACAATATAACTTTTGAGCAAGAAACACTTCAATAACAAGAATATGTTTTTTTGGAATATTATTTTTATACACTAGCATTTTATTAACAGAAAACAACAATTTCATAAATTTATTTTAAAGATTATTTGCGCGATTCTTATTGAGTTTTTACTAATATATACAAATCTTTGTTGATTGTAAGATAATGATTTTTAATTTTTTTAAATTATCAAAAACCGTAGAAGCAGTAAAAGATACTCATATCGATGAAAACTCAATAAATAACATTATACACATTAGTTACTGAATTTCTTTTAAAGCAATTTTGGATTTTTTTTCCAAAAAATTAACTTTTTTTATTAATATCAATGTACAGTGTAACATTTAAATGCAAATGAATTCACAATAACGGAATTCTTATGAAACAGTAGAAACTGAAACCATTGTGTAATGGATTTCCAGATTCGTTGACTATTTTGAAAATGTTATTAACCACTTTAAAGTCACGCTATCATTATTTTACAGTTCATTTTGTTTCATTTTCCACTTCAGGCAGCAATTCTAACTGATGCGGTTCTAGATCTTCATTTAGGCACTGGCTGCTACAGGGCTAGAAATAGGTTCGGGTGCAGGCTTTATGGCAGGCTTTTTGGTAACATGAATCTCTTTTATAGGTCTAGGCTCTCTTTCATAGGTTCTGTATTCTTTCTTTTCTTCTTCACTTTGCCATTGAACCTAAAAATAATTAATAAAGGTCAGTATCAATATGTCATAATATAGAATAAAAAAAAAAGCAAATCAATTCTGCATCCACCTTTTGTCTGTGCTGCTTAACAGCCTGGAGACATTCTTCCATGACCATTTCTTCTGTAAGTACACCATCAGCCGAAGCGTACGCAGCTGCTTGCCAAGCTACTCCGAGCTTAGCTAATTCACGACCGGACAATCCCTCCGTCATATCAGCCATTTTACTACACATTGCTCCATAATCAAACTGTGCAAGTTTGAGTCTCCTCAGGCCTTGGGTAGCTGGCTGCAAAATGAATTTGT
Source organism: Ormyrus nitidulus (assembly GCA_900474335.1). Taxonomy (NCBI): domain Eukaryota; kingdom Metazoa; phylum Arthropoda; class Insecta; order Hymenoptera; family Ormyridae; genus Ormyrus; species Ormyrus nitidulus. The sequence continues at coordinate 15,048 of UCOL01003745.1, read as the reverse complement.
CGAAGTATAACCTGATGATTCGCTCACGCTCTTCACGTCCTGGAAGTGAGAACTCGACCATTTCATCAAGGCGATCGTTCATTGCTCTATCCAGCTGTTCGGGCGTGTTCGATGCGAGCACTAGCATGAATTTGTTGCTCTGCTCGCCTGTTCGGTACAGAAAGGCATTGAGCATAGCACGCAAATCCTCGCTAATGTGCTCACTCGAGCGTTTGCGAAGGAAGGCGTCGGCCTCGTCGATAAACAGCAGCAAACCCTTGCGCGAGGTTGCTGCCCAGTCGAAGACTTTGTGGATAGCGGTCACTCCGTCGCGACCAAGAGGAGCCAAATCACCTCCAGTTAGGATGGCGTAGTCCATGCCTGAGTGATTGGCCAAACGCTTTGCAAACATGGTTTTACCTAAAATCAGTTGTGGAATATTTAAGATACCAAATTTGTATTGTAATTGAAAAATTCATTCCGTTAATATAATGAAAATAATGTATATTCCACAATTAAGTATTCTACTTGCAACTTCATCTAAGTAGTAAAAAGTATGATGAATTATGTAACTGACTTCTACATACATTACTATCATAATTTATACACGGGATTCAAATCCCCTTTGCTAATAAGAGTAAAATTTGAATCATGCCTGGATTACGTTTCAATCATAAAAAATAGTCCTACATTTCCATTATAAAATAACTTGACAATAAAAATCTTTTTTTTTTTACATTTATACGTATATTTTCATACCAGTTCCTGGAGGGCCATGCATCAGGATATTTCTGTACATGCCACGATTTTGTTTCGTATTCTTGGTAGCAATGGCGATATTTCGCAACCGCTCTTCGAGTTTTGGAGCAAGAATGACTCCCTGTAACGCGTCCGTCTGCTTAGGTTTCAGCTTCTGTATCGTTTGGATGGGATGTCGAACAGTGTCCAGGATCGAGAAACGCGAGGTTTCACGAACCAAAGATGGTTTACCGAGACGTGATTCGATGTAACGAGCTGCAACGCCCGTCGTACCTTTGGCAGAGTACACACCGAGAGCTACGAGCGACAGACCACCTGCAGCTGTCAGGATCTTGTCCCAATCGCTGAGAAGAGTCGATGCTCCCGTACCTAGTACGGAACCCACAGTTCTGGAAAACAAATTATTAATTGTATTTTTTAAATACTTTAACAATAGTATGTGCTTTTTTTACTAAAATAATTACATTTGCATGCATTTTCAAATTAGACATTTTTAATATTAAGTAAGAAAAATGTTTTGAAAATGAATTTTGAACTATTCTAGTCAAGTCAATAACGACCTGACATTTTTTAATTAGGTTCAATACAAGAAAACTTTATAATATTTCAAGAAGGTTTGATACTAAAAATAAAATCATAAGAATTGCTTAAAATTTGTTTGAATTCAATAAGTATAACAATACCACAAGTATTCTTTAAAAATTTCAGGCTTCTAGATTTATTCAAAATCAAAATTGTGTCAAATTCACAGGATTTTATAGAAGAGACATTGAAATAAAAAAAACTTATAAAATGAAAAATTATGATAAAAGGTTAATAAAAAAAATTGTAGATATTAATGATTGAACTATAGAGGATCCATATACAAGGTTTGAAACCATTGCACACTCTAAATTCAGAGCTAGAGACAAAATGTAAGCAGAACCTCAAGCTTTTATGCTGCAAAAGTGGAAGTCGCGCAAGCGGCATTTAAATCGGAGCGTTATCGAACCTTCTTAAGTTGGAACTTTTCTGAAAGTTGAGCTACGTAAAAGAACCACTTAAAGTTACGAAAACTAATAATTCATGACCGGTATAAACGTACTTTATCGACTCGAGAACTGTGACTCTGTTTTCAGAAGCTTTGAGCCTGATTTTCTCCAGATTCAAATCCTGGTTTTCTCTGTCGATCTTAGCCTTCGCCCTCAATTCGGCGTCGAGCTTTTTCATCTCGTTCTTGTGCCTAAGATCCATTTCGTGTTCGATCGTAGCCTTCCTCATAGCCTCCTGCTTGGCGATCGATTCTTCCTGCCGGCGCAAGTTCTCATCATTCATTCTCTGCTGCTGCAAGAGCTGGTCGTCGTATCGCTTCCTGGCCAGCTGGTCTTGATACTGGGCGCGCATCTGGTGCTGCTTCGTCTCCTCCTGCATCGTTTTTCTGCGCTCTTCGCCCTCAACGCGTTTCTGTTCGGCCTTCATCTGCTCGATGCCGGCTTCGTACTTTTTCAGCTCTGCCTGAAGTTCTGTTTGACGCGTTGCCTCCTGCAACTTGGACAGTTCGAGAGCATCCTTGGCATGAGCTAAAAGGTTCCAAATCGATTTTTGTTACTTTATTTTTCGTTTCATTTATTTTAAATAGCGTTCCTATTGAAAAAATCTTATAAAGTTCATTTAATATGCTTTAATATGTGTATTTGCACGAGAATCGGGTCTTATAAGATTTTTTAACAGGGGTGTATCTGTTTTCACGCGTATTTTACGCTTGTGATCTACATTCTTTCGTGTCGCAAGTTTTGAGATTAGCATTTCATTTATCATATGAGTTTAGCTTCTTAGGCTTTTAAATGATGTATAAATAATCATTTAAATCTTAATACATGATATTTTAGACAGACTATTATTTTAATATCCTGTTAATTTAACAATTAATTTGAACAAGTTTCAAAACGATGTCACGTGTTAGATCGCGTGTGTAACCTTATAAACGAGATTCGATAACATTGGCATAACAAGAACATTTTTTAGGGGTAAAAATAGTTTTTTCTCTAATTGGTACAAATTTCCAAAAATACATTTAGAATTTAAATAAAAGTTTTCAAATCATATTTATTAAAGAAATGCGTTTTTAAACGTTGTAAAATTGATATTTCGGAAATCGTAAGTGGGCAAGATTCTACAACATTTGTATTTGTTGACAACAATAAAACGAACAAAAGTATTAAAGTGACAATCATTTCTCAAGATGAAGTCTGATCTCAATAATCAGAATCTGAGTTCAAATTTTTGCAAGTTATCATTATCAGTCGAATAGCACACTGCTACATCCTTCCAAGTTCTTATTACCAAGATATTCAAAGTCCTTAATCATGAATTAAAACACCTAAAAATTCTAGAAAAATCCTGATCAACAAGCGACCTGACCTACGTTTAAATTCCCTTCCTGGATAGATTCGTAAAAACATTAATCCCAACAATAATTCACCATTAGTAAATCCCTTGCATCATTCTCTAGCCGCATGGCAAGCCTAACCTCAAACCTCCCGCGGCTTATGTAACCTTACATAACGTCCTACCGGCTCGCCTCTAAGTCAATCCCCGACAATCCATGAAATGTTCTCTTACAGGATCTCTCGAGCTCCTTGGCAGCGGCGGCCGCGCGTTCCAGGGCAGTGGAGTCGAACCTGTACGCTTCCATTTGACTCTTGGCGATCTTGGGCGGCTCGCCGCCGGCATTGCCTCCTGCCCCGGCACCGCCGGCGAATTGACCCACCAGGTCGCCCGGCGGCGGTGGCTGCTGCTTGTAGTGATTGCCCAGGAGCCACGACATCTCGAGGGCTTTCGAAGGTCGCGGATTACACTACGTACAAACCGCACGCGCACTGAGCAGCACCGAGTTATGTCGTCGGACGGATCTCTCGGATTCTCGGCACACCACGAGACTCGCGCATGCGGTCGCTCGCTTCAGCTGCGCTGCGCTGCTGTAGTGCTGCACGCTGGGATGGGAAGGGAAGATACTACATTCGTAAGGAGGGAGGCTGCGATAGCGACTGACGTCAGCGCGATAAGGTGGGACTGAAAAACTGAATGGGCATGCAGAATTTGAATCGACTTGTTGTCAGAGCATGTTTCTTCGTTTCTTGGCTTTGTGAGAAGATTGGATTTTTTTTTTAGTAAAACTACATATAATCGAAGGTTTTGATTTTATGCAGTTTTTATTGTTGAAACAGAGTTGAATAGCAGTATTTTAGTACGAAATTAAAATAAGCATATTATTGAATAATTAAATAGGTATGCTCTAAAAAAGGGCAATATGAACTTTCATTGTCAGCAGCCCAATTTTTTTATTCCCGATCCAGCTTGCTACGTGCATGTGCAACAGCGACTTTCGCGCATGTGTACTGTGCGTGAGTTCAATCAGCAAACCATCAGTCCAGCGAGTCACATCTCACATCTCACAGCAACTTACACAAAAAAAACCGACAGAAAGGAAGGCAGATCGGGAGTCTCGGGTCGTAAATTGACGAAAATTCTGCGCTGTGCTTCTGTTTATCGTCTGCCGGTCGGTCCACCCCCTCCAAGCCACGCAACGCTGCGCTGCTGCTGCTTTGTGTATACTTGCCATGAGCGAATCGCTGGAGGAGGCAGTAGAGCGCAGCCCTCCGGACTCCAGGATGCGGCTGTCCTAGCCGTCGACTATGCTGCTCGCTCCTGGGCGTAACCACAGACGCGGGGACTCGCTAAATCAGGCGCTAGCAGTGAGCTGAGCAGAGAAAACCATGGCCGAGGAAAACGGCTCCAACTCGGACGTGTCCGGCTCGCAGGAGAATCTCGCCGCTGCGGACGCGATCAATCTGGAAATTGAGGAGGTGGGTGTTTTTTCTTTGTATTGAGAGGTTACTTAAAGACTAATGTGTTGTTGACGAATTGCTTTTCAACTTTACAGCTGGACGATGCTGAGTATGCCATTCCAGCTGTGGATCAACTTCCCTCGTTGGAGAGCATACTTGCAGAACCTGATTGTGGTTCTCTGTCTGGGACTGATGACGACTTAGGAGCTGCTTCGTTGGAGAAACTGTCTACCAGCGAGACAGTTAGTGTGGGTAGCCTGCTGTCCCTCAACTCTCCTAGTAGACCAAAAACAAGACAGCCTCCTCATTCTGGGGTAATTCTCAGGCATGTGATTTTAAAGGGAATTTGCGCTCAAATTTCCTCTGCAAGTGTAAGTAAATTTCTGATTTTTACTTCTGTACGTCATTTTTGTTGAGTAAATGTTGAATTTTTGATCTTAAAAATTAGGAAAAGATTAATGCTGGACTTGCTAGTGCAGTAGCAGCAGGTGGAAATATGCTTGTAATTGGAACTAGTCATGGTTTAGTGCTAGGATTTGATTCAGCTCAGACTTTAAGGTGGTGTCATCGAGACACTAGATATCAGGGATCAGTTTCAGCTCTCTGTTTTAATCATGATGGGACCAGAATTCTTGCAGGTTTTGCTAAAGGATACATTCTCATGATTGACAGTGCTAATGGTAAAATATTAAGGACTTTAACAGATGTTCATCCTCCAGGAACAGCTGTTTTACATGTTAAGGTAACTTTCTGAATCTACTTAATAAATTAATTAATTAGTAATTTTTTATACAGTTTACAGATTCTCCAAAGTTAGCTCTCTGTAGTGATAGTGGTGGCTCAGTGTTTGAACTGACATTTACAAGGACAATGGGTGTGAGAGGCTGTGAAAGCAAGTGCTTATTTAGTGGTTCTAGAGGAGAAGTTTGTAGTCTCGAACCTTTGCTTTTGGATGAATTGGCCACACATCCTCTTAAGAATTATACACTCGTTGCAATGGCCACTTTATCCAAAGTTATTGTTGTGTGCATAAGACCTAGAATGCGTGTTGTTTTGACTCATCCATTAAATGGTGCTTCTATAGCTCCACCTCAAGTTGCTTGGCAATTGGTTGTCATTCGTTCTGTTAATGCTGCTAGAATCATTGATCCTGTTCTTGCATTAGGAAGAGATAATAACATACATTTCTATCAAGTAGGTTCCAAATTTTATAATTCTTTTTATTTTTATTTTACTTATAAATCTTACATTTATTTTGTATTATTTACAAAGGTTTGCAGTGAAGCTGGAATGCGAGTTAGATTAACACCACTTCGGAGAATTATTTTAAATTATACAATGAGTAATTTGCGCTGGATGAACTCGAGGTCTCTGGCGGTACTCGATATTCACGAGAAACTTCATCTACTTGACGTTCGAACGCAAGAAAATCTTGAGACTTTAGATGTAAGCAATGTCGGCCTCTCTTACGCATCAAGTCACTTCAAGGGTCTGTCAACTGGTGGCAATGTTTCAAAAGCTATGGCGCTTGCTGGGGAACGAGCTTGCTACAATACTGTAATAAATTTTGGACCTCAGCTGCTGTTACTTGGCATGAAGAGTCTTCATGCCGTTTGCGTGAGATCGTGGACAGAAAGATTGCGGCATTTGACAATGCAGGCACGTAGAATAAACAATAAAAACGTTAAATTTAAAACAAATATTTGTAGGCGGAGATGAAGCTTGTGATAACGAGAACATAAAGTTTTTATGCTCTGAATTAACAGACAAATGAAAATTTATTCACTTATTCTGACTTGAAGATAAATTTAAGATTTGGAGAATTAAAATTATTAATTAGTAGGGTTTGAAAGTAATTTGTATAATATTATTATATCGTTCTTTTATTTATTATATTATATTATATTACAATGACAATCAAAATATTGGTTAATTTTTAATTTATATAAATACTATTGTATTTTAAATTGTATTACTTTAATCTACAGAAACGATACCGCGAGGCATTAGAGCTGGGCCTGGATTTCTATCGAGATAAAGGGAAGGCAGTGGTTGGACTACGGGGCTCAAAACAACGTCGTAAGCAAATAGTCCAAGACAGGGTATCTCAAGTATTGATACGTTATATGGACGAACTGTCGAATGCTGGGGAAGGTAGCAGTGCCGAGTTGGAAATTGTTAATACCTGCGTTGAGTACTGTGTCCAGCTTGAAAGTACCGAGCTTCTTTTTGGTAAACTCTGGGATTTCGTGTCAGAATCGGAGAGTCTAAGGGGAATCTACCTTCGAGCTCTTGAGTCGCCGCTTCTGGAAGGCAGTCTGTCACCTCAGCTACCGCCGCTTATTGCACAGCAGTTGGTCTCTTTGTACAATCAGGAAGATAGGCTTGACTCATTGCAAGCTATCATCATCCTGTTGAATGTCGATTGCTTGGATATTCATCAAGTAAATTTTGTTTCAAATGTCTATATGTTGTTCTAGTACAATCATTTGTTTAAAAAATACTTTTTTCTTTCTCAGGTAACGACATTATGCAATCAACGTGGCCTGTGGGAAGCTTTGATTCACCTTCAAACTGCTGCATTGGGCGATTACACCGCTCCGATTCATCAACTTGTACCCGTCCTCCAAAAACACTTAATAGACAACGTAGATACTGCTCAACCCTGGGACTGTATAAATCTTGGTAACGCTCTACTCGTTTACACTAGTTGTTGCCTAACCGGTCGACAGTTTCCTCGAAAGAGTGAACTTCCTGAAGGTCTGCCTCGTAAAGTCAAAGCTGACGTACTTCGAGCGTTGTTGTCACAACATTCGAGTCAGGCCTCTGATGCTGAGAGACAATACCCATACCTCCGAACGCTACTGAGGTTTGTTATGTAATTTATTTAATTGCATAATTCATTAAAAAAAATGTAATATTTAAATAATTAATTAATTGTATTAGATTTGACGCTAAAGGATTCTTAGATGCTATCGCTATGGCATTTCAAGAACCTGAGTTTACTTCGGAAATGGGTTTAAGACAACGACAAAGGGTTGTAGATATATTGTTCAATATCGTAACAGCAAATACACCAGTAGGTCCAGAGAGTTCAGAGTATTTGAGTAACCAGCAGAAAATATTTGTATTAATATTTATTGTGGATGAGATTGTTGAATGCACCGTGACTTTAGAAGCAACCTCATTGTATAGAATCGTTGAAATACTTTGCATTGAGACTAGCGGAGAGCATAAACCTAGACGAGAAAATGCAATATTAAAACTCTTACATGCGAATAAATTGAATAGCATTACGGAAACTAATCTTCTGAATCTTACTCGCAAAGCTAATTTGTAAGTTTTCTGTACATTGAGACGTTTATTTTATCTCTTTTCAGTGAATAACTCAATGAATAACAAATTACAATCTATTTTGTCTTCAGCTTGCGCGTATCCGAACTGTTATATACAAACAGAAGTGACTGGGAATCAGTGTGCGAATGCATGATGGCCGATCCCTCAAGACATTCCGAGGTTTTACCCCTGCTTCATCAACTACCAACTATCCAAATCGAAGAGATAGTGAAAAAGCATGCCCGTGATCTTGTTAGTATTGACGCACCAGGCTTTGCAGGGATAATCGCCACACGTCTCGTGGAGCAATTGGATAGCATCCTTGAGAGAGTGCAAGACGATACACATTGCGAGTACGCTCTGCTCTCGGCTTTACACGGCTATGCAGAGAGTGACAAAAAGGAACCAGAATGTGGTGGCGATAAAGAGGAAGAAGCGGAGGAGAGGAGTTCTAATAATGCTAAACTAGAATTGCCACCAAAGGCTTTGGAACGTTTTTTGAAACTAATGTGTGATATTGAACCTGAGAGGGTACGTGTTTTTCAAAAATTATTTTGATAATAAATTAACTTCAATTCTATGTGACAAATATTAGTAATTCAACTGACCATCTTTCATTCGGCATATTATATGTAGGTTTTAAAACACCTTCGAAGATCTCATGGCTGTGATCCAGAACGTGCATTGAAAATAGTTCAGGATGCGAATCGCAAGGACGCGGAAGCTGAGCTACTCGAACAATCGGGTAACTATCAGGGTGCCTTTGATCTTCTGCTCGGTCAAATTACTGAAATTACGAATGCGGTAAGAAACTTAACAAGTTGCGAGTAATTTAAAAGCATTGATTAAGTAGAATTTTTCAAATCAAAATTTGGCACAGTAAAATTAAAAATAATTAATGACTAAAGACTAGTTCACTTATAATTTTTTAAAATTCTTTTAATAAAGTATACGTACAATAAAAAGTGTCTAAAACATAAACCATTGAAATCAATATAATTTGTTTTTTATTTCACTAACGAACAAACAATTGGACGACTTGGGCCATCATTTTCTTTATTATCTATAAATAGTTTGTTGTGTACATACCAAAAATTAATATTCTAAACTTCTTTTATATATTCATTCACATAAATTTAAAATATAACTTCTTGTAAATGCTTTTATTATGAAGTATACGTTTACAGATCTCGACTTCTATGAGCAGCTTACATCTTAGTTTCAATTTTTTTTCAAATAAAATTAATAAATATTTTATTAACGTCTAGAATGATCGAGATAAAGAGACAGAGGAGGAAGCTGTACAAATTACTACTCAATTATCAGGTTTATGCAGAAGATCAGCAGGGGTACTTGATTGGCTGCCGCTCGTTGAAGTTGTTTTAAGTCTACAATCTAATAATGATATACAAAAGAGTAAGATCAACATAAAAAATAACAAATTAAATTGAATTTTTTTTTTACTTTTTCTTTGCAAAAAATGCGACCGATCTTTGAAAATAATATTAACAAATAAATTATTTTTGCAGCTAGTAAAAGTTTAGGAGAAAAACTATTGAAAGTAATTTTAGAAGCTCTTAGCGGCACGACTGCTTTATCTACCGTTTTGGAACATATTTTAAAACATCCTCTATCTACCGGTGGTACGATGGGAGATGTGAGGCAACTTTTAACTGGCGTTTTAGCTCAGTCAAGATATGAACAAGTTCTTGTACAAACTACTGCGAGATTAGTTAGTCTAGAACTGCATGAAGCATTAAAAAAAACTTTGAGGTATGATAAATTAAATTTTATTCTACAATTGATAATCAACACTATTATTGACTTTTAATTTTTAGAGAAGCTGGGAAAGCACGAACCAGTCGCTCTATGATTTGTCCCATTTGCAGAAAAGTCCTCGCTAATGCTGCGAATTGTATCGTGATATTTAATTGTAACCATACATATCATTTGGAATGCTTGTCAGATCCGAAATTGTGTTATGAATGTTTAAATACAAAAGGTTGGGCAACTCCGGTTACAGACTTTACGCCTCCTCCGTCTCAAAGCTCCACTCACGTAAGTTTTTTTTAGTATTCTTGGAATTAATCATAAACTATAATATGTTAAAAACGTGCAATTTATAGGAAAGAAGAAAATTGGAGCCTCCTGCTTTTATGCGTAATAAAATTACCTCGTTAAGACTTGCGCCACCAGTTCCTTGGCCAGATTTGGAGGATATTTTATAGTCTAGTCTTTATCGACTACGTAACTGAAGCTATTCTACTTGAGAATCCATTCAGTTCAATCTAAGTCATGGTATCTCAATACTCAAGCCCCTTTGTATATTTGTATACATATTGTAGGTAATTGTAAATTCATCTGTGCATTGTGTAAAAGAAAATGACATAGCTATCTATTCTTGGTGATGGACTGGTTATTCGTTTCTTTAATGTTATGTAATTTATCATCCAGATATATTCTAATGTTAATAAATTATCCTACATAAAGCTACTTTATTAAAGTAAATGTGTACAGTTTTTTCATCTTATTAAACACACTAATAATTATTTTTATTATTACTTTTTTTAAATGAAAACATCTCTCACAAAATAATATAATTTTAACTTATAATTTTATAGTGAAAAATTAATTTCATTATACTATTAATTACTTGGCACGAAAAATTAAGTGGACTGTACGGCTACTTAAATACTATACTGTGACCTTAGTTTTGGTCCATCCCATCGGGATTTTGAGATATCTTGATCTTTAAGAATTTTAAGACAAAATCGAAATCCACTTTCTAGCGATTTGGTCAATGATAGTGTACCTGTTGTGGCTTTTTAAATTATTTCAAATTTAATATCTACATCTTTATTTAATAGATAATAGTAATCGGTGGCCACGAGGTTGATTTGCGATAAAGGTACGTAGTCAGGGGTTCTATTTCAGAGTACCTTAACAATTTTGTATTATGGTTTCAATTTTTGGGTGTACAAAAAAAATAAATCGACCAATAGATTTGAAATTTCATAGTTATTTTATTTATATTTCATTGTGTTTTTGTACTTATAAAAATATTAAATAAATTTACGTTGGAAATAATTCTAAAGCAACACTTCCAATTCATTTTCTATGTTTTGTAAATCATTTTTCATTCACTTAATCAATTACCGATAACGATCTTTTGTTTTCTTACAAAAGCTAATCAATGGATTTATACAATAAAATCTTCATTAAAAAATTTAACCTGACAATAGTTCCCCTGATTTAAATAAATACAAATTGTACAACAAAGGAAGGTGCAAACATTAAAAAAATAAAAAAAAAAAAAACAAAAAGAAAAACAATGTGACTTTTAGAAGTAAAAATGTTCCAAACAGATACAGTTGACTATTCGGTATAAACCGCGTTCATCATTTTATCCCGAAGATCGGATGAAAAAAAATAAAGGTTTGTGCTAAAGTCAAACGATGCTTCTCTCATATACTAAATTTGATGGTATACATAAATTGATAGTGAGGGTAATTTAATGCATCTTGCAGTTTTTATTTTTAAGATTAAAGTAACAAGCATCGAACCTTCGTTGAGCTTATCTATCATTTTTTTACGGAAGCTCCCGTTCTTCGCATATATAGTGTTTAGTCAGAAAAAAAAGAAATCAATGGAGCTTTAAAACGGCTCCCTTTTCGTGATTTCAGTTTTCTTCACTTGCTTTTCTATCATTCACGATTTTACTCATACATTTCGTTAACACACTTCTGCTTTTATCTCTCGTTCTCTCTTGTTTACTGTCACCCTACATATACTTCGAAAAACACACGAGTAATATACGCATGTGTATATACATATAAATGGCATTTAATATTATTAGTTTTTTTGTTTGTTTTATCGTTTATATTTTCAACAAGACGGTATTTTCGTGTACACAAGTCAAGTTTGACATTTAATGATTCGCCTTAAAACTAGAATGTACCATTTTTGCTTCCTCTCTCTTTTACTCGCCAATTTTTTCATTGTTATTTATATTACCTTTCTTTTTTTCTTGTTGCTAAAACTAGCTATTAAAGCTATTCTAACTTTTTGGCTAATATTAAATTCACAATAAAATATAACATAACGAGGTATATTATACAACGAAGGTAATGGTGAGATGTGGTGTAAAACGCTTGAATTTACAAAGGGAAAAAAATATTTCGAGGATCGCAAAGAAAAGATTCATCAATATGAACGTACGATTCATCAAATCATCGCGTTGACATTGCAGATTACATACGGTTTTGCGGCACAGGTGATTTGAGTATTTGATGCGTACGAAACTATTAAAACTACAGATTTCTACTGAGATCAACGTTGGTTCCTCGAAATTCTTTAAATATATCAAATAAAAATTTATGATATTCAAATAAAAAAATGAAAACATTCTAATGTTGGCATCTGTGTGAAATTCAAATAGATTCAATGACAGTCATTTTTTAGAGAAAAGAAGTACTTTTCGCGAGACACGTACGTTTTTATGCAAAAAGAAATTTATTACGAGTTTGTCGTGTAGTTTAAAAATTAATATTTACAATATGAGTAAATTGTAAAAAGTGAAATGTTTATACCAGCGTTGATCTCAACTATTATTATGATTACTTAAACTCAAGTCAACTTTTATAAAAGTAAGAACGATAGAAATGAAAAAAATGACTCAAACTTTTATCAGTTGTTCTACTCTACACGCTTATCGTTTGAATCTATTGAGGATGTAGATGTATTGTATCAAAAAAAGAGAAGAAGAAAAATGAAGAAACGCAGTAGCTCATATCAGCGAGTCAAACTCGAGAAAGGCCCTGTTAGAAATATAGTAACCTTTCGTTCAGTTGTATTGAGTTGAGTAATCAGCTACATAGTGTTGCCTTGCTCGCTTTCTTTACATATTTTTACTTTTCGGCAGGACGGAACCGCGATGCGTTCTCCGTTTTGAAGTTTATACGTGAAAAGGAAACGGTACTTGTTATTTACCCAAAAAAGTAAAGTATACTAACGTGTGTTTACGACTAAAATTTTTTAGTAGATTCATTTATAACTATAAAAATTATACATAAATTCTATACAACGTACAAATTTTGTCTTCAAATTAAAGTCAGCTAAAATAAATGAACTTAATTGCAAAGACAACATTCGTACTATATTCAGTGTACCATCGTTATGATATATGGCTTATATATTATTTGTACAAAGAGATACATATTCGTTAAATTTCGTGAACTGCTTTCCATTCAATACTGACATGAAATTACCTATTCAATGCAAGGTATAATCAGTTATGTGTAATATATAAATGGATTTATGTAGCATTTTATGACTTTAACGATAAAATAATTAACATCCCTTGGATATAATTGTTTTTTTCTTTCAACTAAATTAGCAAAAAACTACTTTCATTCAAATTGATTATCGATTCAGAAAAAAATAAAAATTTATAAACTCAAAGTATATTTTTCACGATATACGTAACTGTACATGGTTTACGTTTAATTCCACTGATATTATGTTTATCATAATATCTTCTCAGGGACACCGAAGTTCAATACGTATCGTCAGTGCGCAACGCGATAAATTTATGAATCCAAAAAAGCGCTGTAAAACTCGTTCGCTCCCATGCGTAAAATGCCGCCGCTAAGCATATTTTATAACTTGAAAACGCAGGTATTTAGTCGGAAACCGTGTATACCCGGGTATACCAGTACAGTCTATTTGCTTCTTATATTCATTTTTATTTTTCTTTTAAGGAACGTGTGCACGCACATGCTCGTACATACATGCACAAGACAAACAGCATACCGAAATGCAACAACAAATGACGTTTTTTTTTATTTTTTGATACGAAAAAAAAAAAATAAAATTAACCGAGAAAACGTCAATGGAATTTATTATTTCGTTTATACGGGCATTCACAATAGTATAACGATAGCTGCTGCCCTGGATTGAATAATTTGTAGAAGAATGTGAAAATTTTTTTTATAAAGGAGAATAGCGAATGATCATTACCGTTAAAATAGATTCTTTTTTCTTTTTTTCTTTCACTTATAAACAATTTTTGTACGTGATTAACATGATAAAATCATGTTTGAGAAAATAGTTAATCGATTTTACATTAATAATTCACGTATTTTAATACAATCCTAATGCATCTCGATTTTTCCCGGTCATATTTTATGATAATAGTAGTTGTTATTTTTAGAAACTTAATTTAGGAAATAAATTGATCACAGGATTATGCTTAAAAAACAATAGCAATTATTAAATAAAGCAATTAACGTAGTTATAAAATCGCAAAGCCACTAGTCTAAAATTTTCATGATTCTTCAACAAAATACACTCTTGAATCCAGGATATGCATATCCTTTTCATCAATACAAGTTTTCTCCTTATATTTGTAAACCTAGCCTACTATTACGACTCGTCATCATTGCTGAACGCTGCGCAGCTAAACTATGAAGGATAAAGTCACCACCGGACTCACATGATTTTTAATTCTCGAATCAACGCCAGTCATTCCTGGATTTGTTATGTGGATAACGGTGATGTTGTGACCTATGGTTTCGCGATCGATTGTAAAACATATTTTGTCGGAAAGGATTTGATTGCCTCCATGGAACTTTATTATTTTGATGATCTTGGAAGCGATTGTAGTCATTGCTACTTTTATAATCGTGACGAATTTTGACCTTCTTCGTGCGACCGCGGTCGAGATCATCCTCATCATTGTCATATGAACGTTTGTGATCTTGACGTCGTTGATTGTCTACTTCACGGTCAATACGTGCTTTGCCACCATTCCAACTATTAACTAAAGCACAAAAAATGGAGACTAAGTAATTTAGCATTATTGAATACGACTTTTTAAAAAATTATTTACCATTGGTATTTCCATAGGCCCATTGTGAGGTTTTTTGTAAATGTGATACAGTTTCAGAACGATTAGTTCCATTAAAATTTCTCATTTCTGCTGCACTTGGTGTCATAGAGTGATTATTAGATCTATTACTACTGCCATTGGGTTCATCCCTAAAAATATTAATTTTTTTTATATTTAAGCAACTTCTCCCTTATTTGAAAAAATTAAGTTGCTAAAATATCTATTATTCTAATTATATATATATATATATATATATAT
>UCOL01003744.1:0-17535 GCA_900474335.1 Ormyrus nitidulus | reverse complement strand
TTTATAGACCTCTCTAAGTTATTTTTATGAGAAGTTATAAGAAAAAAAAATGTTGCGACGAATATATTCATCGCATGTCCTACGGTGATCACTTCGTTGCGGCGAATATATTCGTCGCGTGGCGCAAGGGGGTTAAAGGATCATAATATTGACCCAGGTGAGTTTTGAAACTAAATTTAATATTTATAATCTTAAAATTGTACTGTTTGTTTTTAGAGATTATGTCCGAAAGCGCAGAGGATAAAGTTAAAGTTTCGTCGCTTAGTGAAGCAGATTTAGGTTGCTTGGATGCTTGCATTTACACAACTTACAAATTTGTAAGTGTGAATTAATATTAGCTGTTATTAGCGAATTTAAATCGTTGGTTTTAATAAATTTAGATGAAACCCGATAACACCCTGGATTTCGATAAGTTATGGGAGGGAGTTGAAAAGAACCCGAACTACCAATGGGAAAGGAGAGTAATTGAGGCCGTTCAAGAGGCATGCAGAGCTGGAGGTAATATTCTCATTTACAAATATAAAAATCTTTCTTTCGATTGTTGCAACTAATGTATCTTATGCTTTCTTCTATGTTTTAGCTGCAGAGAATGATTGTAAATTCTTCCAATGTATGAGCAAATTCGATCTTGATAAGGTAAGAGTTCCTGCAAGTGAAATCGAGTAATTTATAATTTTTAATTTATTCGTATTTAATTATTATACGAAAGTAAAATAAATGTATTATGAAACTTAATGGTTTGAGTCTTTAATGGAATAATTTTCCCTTCATATTCCCATTTCCTAGTGAAAAAGTTAATTGTAAGAGTAATTATCCTTAGTTAAAATAAAATAACATAAGTTAAGTTAAGATAAAATAAAATATTATTTTTGAATGCAGTGGACATGAAATTAAATTTATCAAATTTTCAAAATACATCAAAGACATATTTAGAAGTATAATAATATCTCTTGTTTAGATTTTAAGAGTTAAAAAGTAGTCAGAAAATAGAAAAAGCCACTCTTGTTTAAATTTTGCATAAATTTTCTAAACGTATTTTCTAAACAAAAAATATGAATTTTTTTGTAAGTAAACAAAGTAATTGATAGATGTTAAGTTTCATTTCTCATCATTAAGTACTAAAAGTTACCTATATAATTGTGATGCCTTTGTATGTTGAATTGATTATTATTTCAGAAAAACCTAGAAAAATGTTAAAAGCCAAAAATCATAAACGGAATAAAAAAATAGACATTTAACGTTGTACACGTCAATGCTTAAACGGCGCATTTAATGAGCTAACGTAGCCAACTTTCGGAGCAGTTAATTGATTGCTTAATGAGCTGAGTGACGCGGAAACATTCGAAATCCATCTTGACAGCGCAGCATTTCGCCTCGCCTAAGTAGCTGAATTGACTTAGTCTTAAATGTAACTGCGCATCTCGAATTTATATATAGAAGTTAAAAATAGTAAAAGAGAGAAAAAAAAACTGAAACCCACCTGCCATTAACGTCAGTTCTAAAAATGATTTTTTTATTACAGAGAAATGAGGGAATTATTTATACTTGCCGTAAAGTAGATTGTGTAAGTATAAAAACACATTTCTTAGAAGAAGCGTGTAGAATTTTTAATAGATTCATAATTATTGACAGCTGACTAATTACACGTAATCGTTTATGAATACGAAGTGGTTATTTATAAAAAGATGAACATAAAAGGCACAAATATTTATAGCAGATGATCAAACGTTGATCATTACTACTGTTTTTACGAAAGGGATTAAAGATTTATTAAGGTGTTTTTTAGGAAAATGAAAAAGTTCTTTCTGTCGGATTTCGAACAGATTGGGAATACGTTTCCCTTTAAAGGAAAAGCCATAATGTAACTGTCCTTCACTGGAGTAAGAACTAAAGGTTCTGTAGTTTTCTCTTATGGAGCAAACACCAAGGATACCTGTTAAGTGTGTTATACGTACACATCCAGAATAGTTTAAGTCGAACGATTTCGCTTTGAGTGCAGAGCAAACAGCTGTAACTCGATGTAGTTTCGGAGGCTTATACGATTTGTTCCCTCGGAAAAAGAACATTGATTGCGAAAAGTAGTTTGATTAAAACTTTCGAGTTGCTGCTGTGTGTTAGTACTTCAAAAATCGATTGAGAATTTCGTTAAAAATCTTTTAATAGAAACATTCAGTTGTGTAGTATACTAAATTCTAAAATTCTTTAAAGATCGATAGCCCATTAAAATGTAATAAAAACATGAAAAATGTTTTAAGATAATCATAATTTATCCATGTAAAACTATAATTAACATAACTCGATCTGCAATTCTGAGATGAAAAAAAATATGTTTTTCAAGGCTTATTTCTTGCGTCAGTCAACTATTTTAAAAACTCGATGGAATAAAGTTCTGCCGGGAAAAAAGTGAAAAAGAGAGAATTCGAAATTCGAGAGAAAAAGTTTGCGGTCGGATTTAAAAAGACGAACCGTGTTTCTGGTATGTTACAGTGTATTCAACTAAGCTATCGCAGCGAACCGCAATTAAGTTTCACTTCATCCTTCTCCACTTGAGTTGTACCTCTGTATACCTTTTTATGAATATTATACCATTGCGTTGCAGTTATATTTTTATTTTTTTTATTAAATCTCCGCACAGTAAAACTGAGAACTAAGATCGCTATTCAAGGATTCATAAAAAATGTACTTTCATCAAAATATCCATGCAAACAAAAGTTATTTAACGACACAGAATTCCGAGTTATTTAATTTATTTGCTTAAAAAGCTCTCGGACCCGTTGAAAAACATCGTTCAAAATTCAAAGAGGAATGACTTCTGAACGAGC
The DNA here is from genome assembly GCA_900474335.1 of Ormyrus nitidulus. Lineage (NCBI taxonomy): Eukaryota > Metazoa > Arthropoda > Insecta > Hymenoptera > Ormyridae > Ormyrus > Ormyrus nitidulus. The sequence goes on along the minus strand of UCOL01003744.1, from coordinate 14,713 downwards.
GAATTAAAAGAAAAAAAAACTGACCACGTCTAAAAGCATTGGGCAACGATCGTCGAGAGAGCGACGAAAGAAAGGATGGAAAAAGGGGGCGCAAGAAAGAAATCGTCACGATCTTCTGTCGAAAACAGAATTCATGTGACGTATTGGCCACTCGCCAAACGAAGATCGCGGTTTGTCAGCGTCGTCTGGAGGGGGTAGGGGGGGGGAGGGGGCAAAAGACCGGAGATGGCCGGGGCGAGTGGAGAAAAGTAGAGTAGCAAAAGTAAAAGCCGAGGCGAGGATCGGGTGAGAAAGTGGGAAGGAGAACGAGGCCAGGAGAAAGGGAGGGCAGTATAAAATAAAATGAAGGGGTTGAGAGTCGGATAGAAAGTTGCCATGGAAGCGTGTAAACATATAAATCTCGCAGTCGTTCGGGGATGGGACGTTCGAGGAGAGAGAGAAAGAGAGAGGGAGAGAGAGAGAGGTGAGACTCGAAGTTAGCTTTTCCGTTCTGTTCGTCTGTTCCTCTTTCTCTCGTCTATCGCCGACGGTTCTCTTGTCGTCTCGCTTCGTTTGTGCTATTCGTGTTTCTCTTTATCATTTGAATGAGTCTCTCTCCCCCCCCCCCCCACCCGGGCTGTCCTTTATTTTTATTTTAACGTATATTCCTTCCTCCCGTACGTACCTACGCGCGCGCAGGAAACTTGGGAATCGAGGATGTTTCGGATGCTTCGGATCTCCGAGCGCGCGCCCGCTTTTCGGATTTACGTTCTTTGGTTTTTCGGGCTTACACAGTTTTATGACGTTTCTTTTGTGCGCGAGCGAGGCGAGCCTGTTTTTTTTTTTTTTTTTCCTCTTCGAGATGCTTCGAGGAAACATTTTTAGTTACGGTAAGGGTGTATCATTCTGCCTGGTTTTATGCGTGCTTTTTACCTTTTTAAGGGAAAATAGGATTTCGTTTTTCTTTTTTACGGGAGAATGTATTTGCTACGAAACGAAGCTCAAAAATGACTTGGCGCCGATCGGATTATCTTGTTAATCTCGAATTGCGGGAGATAAAAAGTGACTTCCACAATAGAATGTTTTGTATAAATAAATCGATAAGAATATTGCCAATATCCGCTGTTACCTCAAGTGCTTCGTAAATGAAAATCGACTCGAATTATAATAATGAACGAGATTTTGATTTTATTAAAGTGGCGGAAGCACTCGAATATTGCCCTTTAACAGCTAATTGAACTGCGGATTATCGACAAATGTTAAAATCGCTCTAGAAACCGTCATTTAAATGTAAAACGAACATTGAATTATATCGAAAAATGCCGGCATAATTTGAAATCGAATTATAGAATCATCGCGTGCATCGCGGACGTCAAAATATTGCGCCTGGAAAACAGCGGCACGACAGCCGATCAGAAGCTTACATTTTCCTATCAATCCCAGCCCGGCTGCTCTCTCTCTCTCTCTCTCTTTTTCTATCCAGATCGGCTTGTTAGCGTCCGCGAAAAAGCTTTTACAAAACGAATCACGAAGGCAATATACACGCAATAGAGTCAGCCTCCGATTGTAAACAAATTATTCGGTTTCCGTTTCCGGTCTGATGGACGAGCGCGTCTTTTTTCCGTAAATGAAATATCGACCGAGAGGCTCTCGCAGACACACGCCGCTGCTTTATGCACCGGAGAAAGTGAGCGTTTGTGCAAGAAAGAGAGGGAGAGAGAGAGAGCGGGAAGGAATTTTTTTAATTATCTCCAAGATTTATACTCCATTGTGCAGAAGCAGACGCTAAGCGTCTTCATCTCTTTATCCCGGAGAGTCACTGGAATATAATAGTCGGGGAGGCGAATTCCATTAGAACTGGGAAGGGAACTCAAGGCGAGAGATTAAAATGGCACGTCGCCGATATTATATTCCGCCGCGGATCGCGCGCGGATTTTTTTTTCTCTCCGCCGATATAGCCTGGCTGCCTGCTGCACTCTCCTCATTCCGCGCGCTGCCGATCGTCAAAGTTTTTACTGCCTGGTCGTACGTTCGTTTGTTTAGTGAAGAGAAAAAATTTATGGTTATGCCATAAAGATCGAGGTTTAATGGGGGGGATATCAATTTTAGGGAGGCGCGCGCGCCGCGTGAAATTGAAAAAATAAAAGTTTTTAACTGATCAGAAACTGCTGTTCGTGGAGCACTAGGCAAATTGGAATGAAGCGCACTTCGAAGCAGATACGATTGCCGAGTGTGTACGCCAATATTTTATGCCTGATACCGGGAATAATTCAGTGCAGCTTATTGTTGCGTCGGCTAGAATTTTACCGTTCTCGTTCGGGCGATTGATTTAATTTATTAAAGAATTCATGGGTAAAATTAAATCTCCAAGAAGCTAATACCAAACCGATCAAGCTCCGCAATTAATTCTGGAAAACTCCTGGCTAAGCCCTCAAATTTGAAGAAAGGCGGGGGCGCCTCAAACTTTCATCCCCTCTCCTTACTTCGAATTAGCGATAAAATTACCGCTTACGGGTACGGTAAAATAATAACGAGGCTCGTCGCCGCGAAAAAGGGGGAGTATAGGGCTGCCAATCTGGGAGAAGTAAACCCCCGCGATAAATTTTAGAGGAGCCTGCATCGTCAAGAGGCAAAACGCCGCGAGAAGATGAAACTGCCGAGATAGGTTGGAGAAGCTACTTTAATGCAGCTTGCTTTCTTTTCGCCCCCGACCGGAGCGATAGCAGAAGCTGAGGCTCTCGATTCTTTCTTGCACCATCCCCCCGCCTGGTTTATGCAGCTGCGGCGTATACATATATATGGCGAGGCCGCTCTTAAACGCTCTTAACGCTTTACGCGCTACCCATTCGAATTGAAGCAGTGGCTTGAGCGGGAGAAGAGAGCTTCATTGTTCTAAATTATATACATTCTTATCTCATTTATTTTTCGCTTCGTTTCGAGAGATAAGTTTTTTCAATTAAGATTTTCGTGGAAAGCTGAACGCAGTGTTTATTTTGATGACAAAGACTTTCTGCGTTTCGTTACAATTAACTTTTTTTTTTTTTTGTCCTAATTGGAATTTTTTGGGCCAATGTCTTTCTTTGAATTTTATGTCATGTTTATTTGTTAAGTTAAATCGGAAGATGAATATCGCTACTTGAAACAAGATTTACTGAAAAAGCCATTTTTAAAAAAAAGCTTACATCCGCATTGGAGTTACAGAGACAGCAGTGACAACTACAAATCGTGCAAAATGCATTGTGGAAGTCACTAACTCGTAACAGCTTTCTCTTGAGCGTTGAAGCACCGCAAAAACGACTTGCAACCGAAAGCGATCAATCACCATTAGAAATCTAATGAATACATTTCTCTCTCGGTCGGAAGCCCCTCCCACTTATACACAACGACACACTCGATCAAATTAAGCGTGCAAAGCCATCGGGGAAAAAAAGTATGCGTGTATATCTCGGTGAAAACGCCGAGTCGACAGCCACTCATACATCTCGACAACCGACATCTGGGTCTTCGCCGCGCTTGACATCGCAACGAGTCAATCGTCAGGAATCATTTCGTTCCTCTTATATATACGAGCAAAAAAACGCGAGCCGAAGAAAAGCTCCTTGCATACTTACCGCGCCTGGCCGAGGGAGGAAAACGAGCCAATGATTGATCTGATTCCGTGACGCGTTAGGAAGAAGAGGAGGAAAGGGGACACGGCCTCTTTTCGGTGCCGAAGAGTAATGATCGCGGCCGGCCGTGGAAAAGTCCGCAGCCTGGCGGCGATTGAAACAAGAAGGATGTCTCCTCCTTCGTTCTTCTCTACTGCCTTATTCTATCCGAAGCTCGATTCGTAATCGAATCGGAATTGCCGGCTGCGCGGGTCTTAAGAGGCTTATGCCGACGATTATTTTCTCCTTCCTGCCCGTTTAAGCTCACTTTTTCTAGCTTGCTTTTTGAGAGTTCTGTCGTGCTTTAACTAAAAAAAAGAACTTCGGGATTGAAACACCGAGAGATTCTAAATGTGCTAATTAATTTTAGTCGTAATTTGATCATTGTGAAATCTAGTTTTGTTTTTAACATTTAAGCGACTCGGTTTCGTTAAAAACTACATTTAAAAATAAAACGAAATATTTTTTATTTTTTAATAAATAAATTTTATTTATTAGTAAATAAATTTTATTTATTAAAAAAACAACTTTTGTCAGGTCGTTAAAAATTTTAAAGATCCAATTTTTATCTTGACATTTCTCGTATTATAGAATTATGCAATTGATCGGCAATTTTGGAAGCATAAAGAGTTCAACGATGGTTTTGATCCATATTTTATATGCGACCCAAATTCGAATACTCAACCGAACACATTGAAATTTCGAAAATCAATATTTTTTGCTGTCAATTCCGATAAACAGGTTAAAAATTAACAGACGATTTTGAAAATTACATAGCGTTTGGCACTTTGATTATCTTTCATCAAACACATTTCAATGAAGGAAATTCAATTGATAATCAAGCAAGCTCTAAATTTTGGCTTGTTCATAGGAGAATTTCAGTTCTGTTTGTTAATAATCTGATTACCTCAACTCGTCAACTCTACACTTCTGCGAAAGGGCCAAACTTGACAATTATATAACCGTACATTTCCAGAATTCTAATCATTCGTAACTTCGTCGAACAAATTAATTCGCAGAACAACAATACCTTTCCATTGCAATTGATTGAGAAAAAACTAGGCAGCTTTTAAACGTCGCGAACGCATCGGTGACCTACTGACTGGCGCTCGGAATTAGCGCTCAATTTCCGCCCTCTACGCGGAAAATAATTTACAAGTCCGGGGCCGGCCGCGAGAGGGCACGAGAACGCTGAAAAAGGAAGAAGGGGGGGGGGGGGGGGGGGGGGGGGGGGGGAAGCTATCGCACGGCATTGTGCGCTCGATGGACACGATCCGATAAAGCCTTTAAAGCTGCACGACTCGCTGCTGCGGCGCTCGCTCGTCACTGGGACATTCTGAGCGCTCCTTTTTTCACCCACGGTTAAGAAAAATTTGTTGCTCTGCGAGGTAGGAGAGAGAGAGATTTAAGTGAATTGCTCGGGAGCGTGTAAGGCGCTTTGTGGGATTTTAAAAAGAAGGAGGATCGAAGCGAGAGGAATTGGGCACTGAACATTTATAAACTTTCGGCTGAATTATAAATATTTTTTCTGTTTTTTTTTTTTTTTTTTTACAATGCAATTATTTTTTCATTTATTTCACGCTTAATTGATTCTCGAGAAGAAATTACTCGAGAAATGCAGACTAACGGAGGGAGCATTTGTGATTAAGCATCGAAAATTGAAAGCACCCTTAATGATACAAAGTCAAAGCAACTCTTAAGCTGTCCTTGCTTATTAATCTTTTTTTCTCCCTCTAATTAAATACTGATTCTCAAAAGCAGAGGGCCGCCAGGTACACATAACATTAAAAACAAATTGTTAATTAATTTTTATCAGCCTAAAAAAATGTATAAAAAAGATATCTTATATTATGGATTGATCATGGGTAAAGTTTCGATCACGGGTTGCGCCAATATATTGGCTTACCCGTTCTTTAAAGGTTAAAATTTACTTATAATTACTCAAAGTGTCTGACTAAAGTTAGACTTTTCTACTTAAACTTAAGTAAAACGTCTTTTTTGATTCATTTATGTATTTGGAATTAATATTATTAGAATTAATATTGAAGTAACAAACTAGAGTGCAAAACTTGTTTTTGTTTTTAGCAGGGCTTGAAATTTCTCCTAAATTGATGCCAGCACCTATCTAAATTTCAAATTTTAGTGCGCACTAAAATACCTTAATGTTACGACGTTTATACTGTGCTAAGAATATATTATTCGAAAAATATGTCGTAAAATGTGCGCTTTACAAGAAACCGAAGTGACTTTTTCCTAGTCGATGAGAATTTAGTATCAAGGGAAGTAAAAAATCGAGAATTCGTCTTAAGATAAATCTCGTTTATCAGTTTTTATATTGTGTAAATTTTCTGTTTCGTTTTTGCACCATGCATTTTAATAACTTTCATTGAAAAACTTATTCTATCCACCAACTTATTTTGAAAAGTTCATTATTCCAGTGAAGCTCTATAACAACTTCACGCTACAAAGTTAATATTCACGCGTTAAACGTAACCTTATACGGAAGGAATTCACTTTGTACGTGTACAATATAACATAATAATATAAAATGTAAAAAAATGTGTTATTTTAAAGTGTTTATACGCTTTAAAAGATCATAGTTGTGTAGTTTAACAGCGCATTAAAAAATGATAAAATCCAATATTTCTATTTAAACGTATCCCCCTATTCACAAAAGGTCCAATTAATTCGTCATTTTCAAGAAACTTTCGCCCGACAAAATTAGTAAGCGCCTCGTCGCGCGCGTTAAATCATAAAAAAAAAAGAAAACATCCCCTCGTCTCCCCAAAGCCGAAAGTTGTCGGCTCCGAGACTCTTTTCCACATTACCGAGCGCATGAAAGACGCATTCCGGCATTTCAACTCGACCATCAGCGGCCAACCTCCGTCCGAGCTCCATTCAAATTCGACTCGGGCAAGCAGAATGGAAAAAGTTGATCGCGGCCGATCGTAATTAAACTCGTATCAAACGCAGCTACCGAGAGGCGACAACAAAGAAGAAGCCGGAAGACGCCGAGAGACGTTGGGACTCGCGAGTGTGTGTATCGCGCCCGATGAAATATTCAAAAGTTAAGTTGCGCGCGTTAACTCACGACTTTGGGAGGCTGTTATTCTCGCTCGGCTCTCGCTCCTTTCCCTTGCAAATGCGGCGTCCCGCGCGCGCGCTTGTTGTTTCGATGCAGTTTTTTTTTTTGGAGGAGCAGCCCTTCCTTAGTCAATTTATGCGCCGACGGGCGCATTAGCATTTCGTTCGTGTATATACACGCGGCGAACTTGTCTTTGATCAAACATTTCCTGGATCTGTTTGCTTCGGCGTGGAAAGTCGTATTTGATCAATGCGCCGATCGTTTTCCCAGCGCGCCTGTTGACTGATTAGGGTGTAGTGCAATCTGTTTACGTGGCTAGGCTTGTTTTATTAGAGAGACCGACAGACGCACAGAACGCTTTACTTGCGGATTTGGCGGGCGATACTTGCTCTGGGAATTTCGACTTTTATTTGGAGCGCCAGACTATTTGTGCTACCTGGGTAAAATTTTATTCAAATTTAAAAAATAAATCGGTTTCTTTGTATATACATTCTTGGTAACAAAATATTTAAACTCCCAACAGTACGAACCCACTTGCAAGATTTTCGGTTAACATTACTTTATCATGCTCATGAATTATCGGGGGTAGCATTACTTTATCGTGCTTTATATGTGCTCTACTTAAAAAGAAAAAAAAAAGAAAGGTTACTCGGTCCCCTTAGTCTGCTTATTTTTAGCCAGGATTTCGGAAGCCCCATTTTGTCATATCCGAAATTTGCGAGTATTCCGAAGAAGCTGTTTATGGGACAAGGGTAAAGATAACCCCGTTCTTGAAAACACTTCTCTTTTTTTTTACGGCAACATTATCAGCCCGATTGAGCTACAAATTTAGAAAGGCCGTGTTACGATTAATTCGCCTACGCAGAGGGCTCGGCTGCTCTTGTAAGACCTTTTGTTACGACGGGTTCTGCTCGTAAAAGCTCTACAAATTTAAAAAGGTTTCTTTACGGTTTAAACTACCCACGCAAAAAGTTCCATTGACTTAAAAAGTACTTTTGCGGAGAAGCACCACTTACTCAAAGCGTATCCCTTGTGTTTTTTTGAGAATGATTTTTCCCCTGGAGTAATTCGCAAACAATAGGAGTTGGTGAAAATTTTCCATTTTACTTTAACAATTGAATGCATAAAAAGATGGAGAAGCGGTTCTCCTATTGAAAATTTTTCCTGTTTTTTTTTTATGTTCTCGGTGAGATGCTTCCTTTTATGTTTAAAGATTTGCTTTTAAAATAAATGTAGCAATTCGTTTTTGTGACCAAAGCGGATTCGTTGAAGAGTCTTGTTATATTTTTAACCAGACATCGATCGATCCGCATCTTAAATTAAAACTCCGGACGTTAAAAACTGATTTAACCGGCGGAAAGTGACGAGGGCCGTCAAAGAGCCGTTCCCGAAAAATGGCCAAAGTTCGCGAGCGCACTCAGCGAAACAAGTAATTCCGTCGGCGGCACTTTCGCATTCGTCCGCGTGAAACGGCTCTTTAACTTTTCAATTCCGGGCGACGGCCGCGCCGTCAAACAGCGCGCGACGAAAGCTCCCGCGCGCACTCCGCGCACGGCGGTCGCGCGAAAAGCACAAAAGCGATTCCGCGCTACTCGATTAAGTCCGGGAAGTGTGGCAGCGGGTTGAACCCCGTCGCGGTCGAGTGCGCTACGGCTAATTTACATTTCCCCCCCCGGGGGCGAGGGTCCTTTTCGAAAGAAACCAGCGCTACTTTCTTTTGTCGCGGCATCTAATTGCGGCGCGATTTTTCCCAACGCGATTGTCTGGATGACCTTCGCGGGAGAAGGAAGTGCCTCGAGAGAAAAACACATTGTGCGCCGGATTTTTGCTGGAGTGGAAGCTGTACGTTCAACGCACAAACGTCAAGGTGCTTGATTGAAGCTGTGGTTTAATTATTATGCGGTGAAGAATTAAATTGTGAAACGAGTTTTTTCAAAAAAAAAAAAAGGAAACTGGGTCAAAATTTTAAATTTTGCGTAAAATAGAGTGGACATGAGAACATTTTCAAAATATTCTAGAATCTTTTCAAAATATTCTGTCAAAACTTTTATTTTACAGTATTTTTACCAAAAAAGTTAAAAAGAAGAAAACGCGTTCGTACGATTAGCTTTAATTAATTAAGTTTTTTATAAAAATAATGCAAACTGTAATTTCCTTCTTATTTATTACATGAATCTATCAGGTTTGTAACACATATCCGAAAATTTTCACTGAAAGTAATATGACATGTGAACTGCCTTCTCGGCATCGCATTTACGGATTCGAAGAGCTGCAGAACATAACTCACTGCTTCCGTCATTGATTGATATGCGCAGGTGTCGGGTTTTATGTGAAGTTACATTGAAAGTTCGAAAATCAAAATTCTGGTAATTCAACGAATATTGGTTAAATTATAACCGGAAATTTTCACGGTATTTGAATTAGTATCTTCGAGTGATTGAAAAATTCGAATATAATCGCATATCCATGCCAGTTACTTAAAAAATATTCTTTTTTAAACCGGTGACAGTTTCTAAAAACCCTTACTGCAACTGTGACGCAAACGCCAGACACCAAAGAAACTTCATCTGCAATTTTTTGAACCCAACTTGTCGCGTTACCCACTTCCCTTTTCCTAAAAGAGAAACCGGCGCGAGAATAAAAACAACCGGGGTACTCGTGTACGCTCATTCGAAAATGCTCAAGCTCCCTTGGCTTTTCTAGTCAGACGCAAAGGAGAAGAAGAAAATGGTCAAGCCGGTGAAATGTTTATTAGCGCGGCGTAATTAAAACCGGCGTTGTTTTAGTCCTGCTTACGTTATTCCCGCGACACGACTGCTGTGTATGTAAATGCAGGCGTTAGAACCGCGGCGAGGAAAATGAAATTTCTTTTTGCGCGAAACTTTTATCGAACGAGCTTGTTTCTCTCTGTTTGGCGCGCTGAGTAAGTTGCCGAGGTTTCATTACGAATGTATTTTTTTTAATTTGAGTGCCGAAGTTGGATCATTCTCTGGGTGGTAATGACTTGTTTATTCAAGAATTTTCATCTCGCTAAAAATTCTTGGGGTTTATTAAAATTATTATGGATAATAACGAAGCTGATACATTTTACTTTAAAGTAGGTTAAATAAAATCATTGACGTTGAAATGTATCGTGTAATGATTTGTAATATAATAGTTTGAATAATGATCCCGGATTTAATTTATGAAGAGATCGGCGTAGCTCAAGCAGATCATTTCTCTTTTAGATTTATACGATTCTATGCATGGGATTAATTGTACGCTTGAATTAAGGCATATCAAATTTATTTCACAAAAAATTATGTCAAGAAATATTCTTGCGTTAATAAAATTATGTCAGAGAAAATTACTTCAAGCGATGTTCTTGCATTGCATTTAAAAAATAATATATGTGTATATATATATTACACTCTTGATAATTAATGCTTTTCCTCATTCGCGACATTTTTTTAACTATAAAATTAAACCAAATAAATACTTTTTAATGTAATTTTAATGAATGCTAAATAACGATCCTAAAATTGAGCAGCTAACACGCAGAATTTCTAATTCCGCAAGTAATTATCTTTATTCTTCGGCTAACAGGATGATCGAAAGTAAACGAAATTCCCTAACGCGAACAAAAAAGGCAGAGGACGATTGAAAAAAAGAGCATCCGAGTAGAAGCCGTCGTTCGGCGTCATTCCAAAATCCGACTATCAGTCGGGATTAACGGCGCGGAGCGTCGTCATCGAGCTTGGCAGCCTCCATTCGTTACCGTTTCTGTCGTCCGGCTCTCTCTCCAATTCGTCACGTCCGCGTCAAAATCATGTCGCAGGCCCCGTATTTGGCCACTAATATTTCAAGAGCGACGAGCGTGCCGGACATTAACGTTTCAATTAGCCCTCCCCCCTCTCCCCCTCCACCACCCGGCCTCTTGAAAACTTGGCCCTTTGAGAGCAGCCACATGGCAGGGCAAGAACGACGCCGACGGTTAATTATCCTTGAAGCAATTAGGCCGCCAAGAGGCATCGATCCGGCGAGTTGCTGCAGCCGTGGTTTCTTTGGACGACCGAGATCGTTAAGTGATAATGCTCGGCCCTGTACATTGGCCGAACGGCGGTGAGGGGAAATCTTCCTCGGGATCCGTGGAACGTCTCGTCCCCCCCTCCCCCCTCGGTTCCGCCGCGAAATGGGACACTGGGCTCGTCGTGGCCCCGGCTAAATTTCCCGTTAAATATGGATGCCGCGACGGAAACTATGTTACGGGGCTGTAATGTGGATTATGGGGCGAATTATGAACCGCGTCGCGATTGAACGACTGATGACTAGGCGAATTTGAGTTTCCGCTATATTATTTTCGGGTGGGGCCTTTCGATTAGTCATGTGGTATTTAGAAATCTATTAGAGGACAGGAAGACATATTAAATTGAGGTGTAATTTGTGGAAATGTAATGATTGCTTGGATGCCGGTGCTTATATTATAAATATATAATTAATTAAGCTACGTGTAATTTTTGAGATTATTTTCTCGATTTATTTTCATTCTACAAACAATTATTATGATTGCTTTTATAACCTCTACGTACTTACAAAATGGTAGAATCGATCAGCGCCGTTAACTATCACCACAAGTTGATTGCTTTGCATTCAACATTCAAGTAATACCGTCATTCATTTAACACTCGAGCGCACGTTTACTTGACACGTCACGCATTTACTTTCCTAAATTTGCGCATGTGTTTGCGCGCTCTCTCTTTGATTGGATATAATTAAATAGAAAAATAATTATTATGTTTAAAATGAGCTAAAATTAAGGCGAAGCACGCGCTTATAAACAAATGATAACCTTTCAAGCAAAGCGCGCAAGCATGACGAAAAAAAGATTCGTCGTGTTTATTTGGTTAGTAGCTTGCATCCTTCGAAGGATTCAAGATCGGCGGATTATTTAATACTTGCTCCGGTATTCCACTAGTCGTTTTCAACAATTTACATGCACGTAGCGATCTTCAAATAAGTAAATAGGACAAATAAATATTAAATATAAAGGGAGAAAACTACTTTTAGCATAATGTAAAGCATGATTCGCCTATATTGTCTTACTGATGAATCCAGCGGATACATTCGTGACGAAACGTAATTAGAATAAGTGCATGAATATTTTTAGTCTATCATTTATCTTCACATATCATCTCCAAAATTATACTTGATGCTTAATCAATAGATAGGATATAATTAATGTCTAATATATGAACAACAGGATCAATCAATGATATTTAACTATTCAATTTTTCGAGCTTCAGCAACCCAGTTTGTAGCTATATTTTTTTATTCATTCTTGCATTTAAAACAATAAAAATCAAAATTTCATTTATCCATTCAACTACAGCTGGATTGTAGAACAAGTTTGTAGTTCTCAATAAGAGATTTTTACTAATCTGACGATGTCGATTTGTGTACTTAATGTAAGTACCGTGTTTACAATATAACTTAATGCCGAAGATCTCGTCCTAGTTATGTCAGGCTACGATCCATAAATATCCTTACATGCTTGTATAATCCCATGTGGAAATCTGTGAATGATGACACCGTGTAATTATATATTGATCCACGCGGGTTTAGTGCATATAACTTAACTTACACGATAGTATTAGCAGCTGTCCGATTTTACAGATAGCGTGTGCACTTCCACATTAAATCATGAAGCAAGTTACATTTTGGATTTGCTTATAATTAAATTTTGTATCGACATTCATAGCTTACTAGAAAAATTGTGCAATATGCAGAATTTGAAACAGCTAAGAAATTAAAAAGTCTGACTGTATAATCAAGCGAAAACGCAATGGGAATTCAATGAAGCCCTTTAAAAAAACCGCCGTAATAAATCATAGATGCAAGCATTCCGATTAAGAACATTCGACAAAGCTCCTTCATCCAGCGCGTGAAATCGAGTACAAAATTAAAAAACTTCCACCGGACTGGCTCTCCTTTTCTAGAACAATAGCAGCGCTCGATGGCAAAGCGAAGATTAATATCGCGAATAGTTTCTTCCGGTCAGGTGGGGGGAGACAAAGGAGGGACAGGCGATAGAAATCGAAGGAGAGCCAATATCATTGGAGTCTCGCTCACCGGGATCTTCATCAAGCTTCTCGAAGGGAAACTTTTTCTCTCCCGGTTTCGCTCTCTCTCCTTTTCGATCTGACCCGCGAGACCATTACGGCAGAGGTCGCCGAGGCGATAAAAATTTTACGGATTATAGGATTGTTTCTCACCTACGATCGCCTACACGATCGGGTATTACCTCCGTTGTACACATTTAGAAAGGAGCTTCGAGAAATTAATTGCTCCTGAGTTATAGCTGGGAATTCTGGAATGGAAATCGATATTTTGGTATAGCATTCTTATTTTTTGATGTTTTTTTCTGGCTTTCGCGGTGAGTAATGAAAATTCCATTTGCATTAATGAAGTCGTTCAATTAAAATACGGAATCGTTATTATTCTGAGAGAAATATAAGCTTTTCATTTTCTTGTTCTAAACGATGTTTTCCATTCATTAAGTCATGAATATGCACTCTAAATTTAGAATTCTCTCCAGATTATTTGGAACAGAATATACACATTTCCATTGATTTCTTCTGCTTCCACGGAACTCTTTTCGACGTTCAAAAAGTAATGTCATCATTAAAAATGACTCCACTTTTTAAAAGAACAGAACAGGAAATAGCTACTCGAACTTTATTCTTTGGTCCTGCTGCAACGTCAACAGCTTATCAAGTCGACAAAAATTGATGAATACCACAATTACTTCGGAGCTGGCTGCGGCCATCAATTAATCGAAGGCGGACGCACAGACTGCGAAAAAAACAAGTGCGGGCGGGAAAAGAAACTCGCCAACTTAATTAAGAAAAACAACGACGGCGAAAAATGAATATTCAACGGCGGGAATCGGGATCGCCCCCTTCTTTTCCTTCGCGGAGCCATCAAAACAAAAGTTAAGAAAATTCATTTTCATGTGATTTAGGAGAGAGGCCGCCCTCTCCACTTCCTTAATTCCCTCTTCAGGCCCGCTCTATTATTTCAGCGGTGCCTATAGAGACGCCACGCAATTAGTTCTAACAAGCTGACATCTCCTCCCTCGAGTCGTTTTACCTACAAGCGAGGGCTGCTGTTTACTTATTTTCATGCATATTCACTGTGTTTACACAGCAACGTGCGGTGCATAATTGATTGGAGCGTTTTATTGAGGAATTTGATTTTTGATGCACAAATTGGAATACCTTTCTAATTCTAGTTTTTGGACTTCCGGAAGAGGATTTTTAAATTGGTAGTTTTGTTTTCACCGAATTCGATTGTAGTTTGCTAAAAAATTAAACAACCTTTGATCATCGTTTGTTTAAGAGAGGGAACACCATATATTAAAAAGGAACTGACGAGTCCAGTGGTTCGTACCAAATTTGGGCTGAGACCATTTTCATTCCAGGTGGCGCGATTCTGGAACGCGATACCGTCCTCGATCAGGGACTCGGCTTCCTTGAGTACCTTTAAGCAGCTGGCTTGGACACATTTGGAAAACCTAGACTAAGACAAACAGTTGACACACAAAGTTGCCAAACTACCGAAAGGACATGTATTGTATACACATTATAAAACACACAACGGACTACAACATATAAATGACTTACACGACTTATGTACAACGAAAGCAACAAAATGACGTTAGTCTAATGTAAATAATGACTGTATATATTATACAATAAAATTCATTACAATACAATACAATACACTAAACACATATTTAGAATGATACACCTAATTATATAATAAACTACTACCGAGTACTCTTTTGCAAAACGTAAATCGAAAAAGCATTCGCGATTTTCTTTCACAAGTGGCACATCCGGCGAATAAAGGCCGCCAATTAACATTCCCAGCGCCTAAAAATTTCATCAAAAGCCCCGTACGTGGCCGCAGCTTACGCGTAAAATATTACGAGTGCGCTGTTTCTCCCCCCCCCCCCCCCCCC
>UCOL01003743.1:0-17526 GCA_900474335.1 Ormyrus nitidulus | reverse complement strand
ATTCAGTATATTCTGTTAGTTCTAATGAGTATTTCTAACTAGTTTTTAATATGGTCTTGGAAAATCAAAAAAACTATAGAGCTACCTTAACATGGGCTCTTATGAAAAACCTGCCGGTGTAGAGGTTATATGTTTAATATCTATTTGTAAAAACTGGAGACCGAAGTGAAAAACTAATAACATGTAGTTAAAATCATAAGGTTCCCCATCGTATTTTTAAAATGCATGCATTTTTAAGAGATATTCAAATAATAATATCATTGTCTTCTGATTTTGAAAATGAAAAGGTCAGCCGATCGAAAGAGCTTTTCAAATAAGTCGAATGAAGACATCGCTTAGAGATGAAACATGATTTTTTTTAGTAAACAAACTATAAATAGATTGTAAAATATCAACATTTTTTTTAATTGTAGTGCAATATTTCTTTCGAAGACATTGCGTATGAAGCCGCGTCAAGAGGTTACGTATAAAACTGAAAAAGGCAATACGATGCTAATCAATGTAGTCGGTTGGTCCAACATGCGACTGCGCGAATCATACTAGCGTCGGGAAACAACTACCTTAAACACACACGGCCCTTATCCAAGCGATTTTCAAGAGCGAACGATCGCGGGGATACGTCGTTTCATCGAGCAATCTCTGGAGCACGTAATGCGCGGGCGCGCGCGCGTGGATTTGACTGCCGTATAAATTAACGTCCAAAATAGTCAGATAAACCTCTCGCAGTACCGAAAGCAACCCAAGCGAGAGATTCACAACTGAACACACACGCGGACACATAGACACGGGTCGAGGGAGCAGACGGACGGAGACAGGGAAAACCGCTCGGGTCGCGTTCTCCTGACAGCTTTACGCTCACGGCAATTACGATTACGCGCGACGCTCCCCGCGAATTATGCGCAATGGCCAGGTGTACCTTCCTCTCGCTCGCCATTAAAAGCGACACGTACGTTCGCCCGGCCGTGTGTCCCACTTATTATAATTTGATTAGAGGCCTCTCTCTCTCTCTCCTTTCCCTTAGTCGTCACGTTACAAACTCAGCGTCTGCATGACGTTCGCTCTCGTGGAGTTTACGTCGGGGGGTCAAGTCCCGCGTGGCGGGTAGCGCTGCATGGATTTTAATGAGATTTCCGCTCGCGGTTAATTTCGTTCGATGGGGTCGTGAGCGTAGTTACCTTCGAAACGGTCACGTCTTCCTATTCGCCTACTTCGCTGCCTTTGCCCGTAGAAAAGGGTTTCTTTGGTTTGGAACCAGCTGCAGGGTAGAAGTGTCTGTTGGACGCGTAAGGGTAAGCAGAGCGAAATTTAAAATATTTAATAAGTTGCGGCTTAAAATGTAATTGCATTGCTTTATCACTAACAATTAGTTAAAACTTCGTGAATTTGTAATTTGTATACGTACGTATAGAGCGAATCGACGAGCGAGCCAATCGAAAGTAGTTTCCAAACCATAAATTTAAAAAAAATTCTTTGTTCCACCAGCACCGCGTTCTATTTTTTCCCTGGAATGATTAAAACTCAAAGAAATACATTGTTTCGTCGGCCAACTCGTTTATAAAATTCAATACCTTTGGCTCGATGAGACCTATAGACTTTTATCTACATAAGACTAATTCTACCAGAATTGTATACAATAGGTACAAAAAAAAACTACTCTCTAGATTGTCAAGATAAATTATCCTATTTAGTGATCTTACAAAATTCATAACCAAATACATTCATTTTCAATTAATATTCTCTCAATTTCATTTTACATTGGAAAAGTACGTAAGATGAAGCAATAACGTAGCCAAAGGAAAGGAAGAAGAAATTACAGCAACGCAGGTCAAAGGAAGCGAGCTAGGCCACCTACATAGGCACAGAAATGCCGGAGGACGTAGGAGCGAGAGAGAGAGAGAGAGAGAGAGCGCCGGTAAATGCAGAGCGGCAGTCCCACATCCCGCACGCAACATCCTCGAGCCGATATATCCGTTCATGCGAAAATTCAAACGATGCGATAACGCCCACCCTCGGAACTGTCCTCGTTCTCGCACGCAACAGCACTCATTTTGTCTCCCTCGGCCGGCGGGCGGGCCGATATAATGCGAAGGACCTACACGAGCTTACTGACAGGTCGACCGAGCTGCGAGGACACCCACGAACGTTTTCGATTCTGATGTGGCATTTTATGTAAACCAGTGGGAAAAAATTACTGGATTTTAGCTATGGGTTGTTTTAGCAATGTGCAGCGTTAGAGAAAGTTTTTGGTCAATATAAGATAAGAGAAAATTAAGTGCAATCCATGTTGGCATTGCATATAATATAGTATATATAATCTGACCTGCTAAAAAAATACACATTCATTAGTTTAATAATCTTATAATAAAAAATAAATTCGCCAAAAAAAAAAGGATGGCACTATACTTTTAGTTCCTAGATATCCTTCAATATGTTCATCTTAATTCAGCATTAATTTTATGTGCGAAAGGAACAGAAATAAAATTCAGTCGATAGATTAAATATTAAATATTGTTCGATTCGATCCATGTGTCTGCTGAGATTGACATTGGAACGTCGCACTGTATTCATTAATAATATTAATAATAATATTAATAATAGAGTGAAAGTCAATCTTAAATAAAATTAAAAAAAGTAGCTGAATACCGCGTGATTTGTCCTTTTGTATACTTATTTTGATTTTCGTACATCATTCAAAATTCAAAATACTCTTGTCAGGCGGTCCACACTTACTTCCATTCTCTCCCTAGTCCGCAACAACTAAGAGTAACGTTAGTCGATACATCTTCGCGCTACTATTGGTTTACCTTCGCACGTGAATCATGTGGAAGGTTAAGGAAACGTTTTCTAAGATGAGCTGCAACATAAATAATTGAAGCCAGCGTAGGCAGTGGAGATGAACACAAAACTAAAGTTACCAAAATAAAAGAGCCCTGCTTTAACTTAAAATTTATATGTTCAAATAACTGCAAACTGATCCAATATAATCTAATGAATCGGCGCTTTAAAAACCCGGCATCCCAAAGCGCCAAGTAAAATTCTCCCTTCCAGATAAATAAAAATAAAAGACTAACCGTTTAGTCTCAATTTTAGCGTCGCTCCATCACGATTTACTTGACGCCCGGGCGCAGCATCACTCTGCGGTCGTACGTTTCTCTCTTTATACATCCATAGCCGGAGTATAGAGATATGGGTGTCGAAGCGTTTCTCGCACACGGCCGGGCACGTGCGTACATTAGCATATACCCGTGCCGGGGCTCCTCCTCTCTCCCCCCGTTTCCCCTCGCGGCTCGAGCCGCGCGATCGATTTCATATAGTTCGACACGAGCGCAATAGCCATCGGGGGCCCTCGATATACCTGGGGATATATATTCGTTAAATGAATTCCGCCGGTATCTGTCGCTCTCGCCTGATTCTTTCCTGATGGGATGCGAACTTATAAAAGCGGCTCGGACCGACAATTTGAAATTCATGTTCGTCTGGAACCGCTTTGCAGGGCACGGAAGTTTATTTAACCCTTTGCAGCATATGCATTTTTCGTTGGGTAATTTTTATGAGTTTTTTTTTTATTTGTATTATAAAATTCATGAACGTTTATGAATATAATGCGATACTAAACATTCAAGTGAATTGCACTTCTGCTCAAATGAGAAATAAAAAAAGGTGATAAAACGCATCGGAATTTCAAATTAAAATGCTGCTTCCACTAAAAGGTAATTCTTTTTTTTTAATTTCAAAAACGAATGCTAAAATTTATGATTCGATATTTACACTCTGATTTTATCTGTCATCTTGGTGAAATTAACGTTTGCTGACATGTATATAGTCTCGTAACTTTTGTTTTTAATTTGGTCAAAATTGCAGCAACGAAAAAAAATCTTCATATCCATATCCCGCTGCAATAATTAATAACTTTCAAACTCTCCGAATTTAAAACGCCGATATGAATTTGTACACATGTACTTTGTAAAGTACAAATGTTTTGTACAGAACCTCGGATCTAAAAAAGAACCAACAGCAGAAATTATTTCGGAAACTTACCGAGCCGCTGCAGTGGCGCCCCCATACATTTACTCCCTGCCTCTACACATACACTCCAACCCCGTTCTCTCCAGTTAAAAAGTTACGTACGCGCAGTAATTAAAAGAGTTGAACCATTTATAACCCAAAGCCACACGCGGGGCGCGCAGCCTAAGGGGTTAAAAAATCCTCTTACTTTTTTCCGCGAGGACGCAGAGAGCTTAGCGGCAAAAACATTTGTCTCGGCTTTCGCTCGCTCGCGAGGGGGGCGTAGAAGACGTATGAGCGCTCGCCGTCACACGTCCGCCTCCGGAATTGAGTTCGCGGCAGAAAGAGACGATTCTTCTGTGCTCTTTGAGGGAAAAGCTCGTCGGGACGTTTATTTGGCCCGCGTTCGTTCAATGCTTTTTTCGCATCGGCGGAGAGAAGAGTTAATGAGATATTGTGAGATGAATGATGGTGGACTTGTTCTTTTGTTGTTTCCTGGTTTTAGGATTATTTTGAGATGAAATGGGTATGATTTTGAAAGAATTTTTCTTAAAATTCGTAAAATTTTGGTAGCTGTTTAAAGAACAATTGAGGTCGCTGAATTTATTGCGTATCTTTGTCTATAATCTAAGATTGCTTGATGATATAATAACGTATACTTAAAGGATGACCATACACTGATATTTCTCCTTACACTGTACTTTATCAAAAGTACCTTGCGTTAAAAAAATTGAAAAATCGTGGAATCTTGTAAGATTGTTTGCTGAATCTTAGTAAATTCTATAAATATTAAAAATTAAAAGTTCTAATTTTAAAACTTCTTAAACGATCAATTTGATTAATTGTCTACTTGCTATTGTATTCATCCTACTCGTAGAAATATTGCATAATAGAAATCAGAGTTCGCAAGTGCACACACTTAATGTGGTATTAAATGTATTTGCATAACTAGTTTTAAAATTAAATCTGCATTTTGCCAGCGTAACTTCTTATAATACCAAGCTACAATAAATTGCCAGACAATTTACCGAAGGACTTTAATTTAAACCAACTCGATCGATCGAAATAAGTAATCGTTTTCATGACTATCCTTCAAAACGGAAAAGCCGAGATAAAACTGTAAAACGGAGGAAATGAAAATTCACTATGGAGAGAAAAATTTTGAAAAGCAAAAACGAAATGGCCATTTTTTACAGTCTTTTAAGCCGTAGATTAGTATAAGCATTCTGAATTCAAAATGCAGAAAGAGAAAAAACATTTTGCCAAAAAAGGCTTGTTGTCGCGCAGCCCTTCAAATGTCACAATGGCATTCGTTCCGAAAAGGCGGCGCAAAGAAAAAAGAAAGAAGGCCCTCTCTACCTTCTATAAACATACTTCATCCGCGCAACTTTTATTATTTTCCCTCGCTCTTCTCTCTGTCATTCCCCTTTCTTTCATCCGCTCTCTCTCCTTCTGTCTTTCTTCTCTGCGCCTTTCCACGTCTGAATTCCCACGCGCTTCCGGTTCCTTTTCATTTGAATTTGCATCTCTGCCTCTCCCCCTTTTCATTCATTTTAGTCCGCCCTCTTCGCGCTTTTGCTGTAATTATTTCTGACCGCGATTGTAATGCAAATTTTTGCTGTTTTCCCTATATTTACATCTCTATCTCTCTGGCCCGCTTTTCCATATCTCCTCTCTCCCTCTCTGTTATTTTCGTGTTATTTTTTCCACGTTAGCAGAAACAAAAAAAACTATTGCTCGGTTTCTTTCTCTCTCTTTTTTTTTGTTTTATTCATTAAATCCTTATTAAAAAAAAAGTGCGCGCGCCCGAGCGATTCTATCTCTTCGAGTCGCAATTAAATTCTCCGGATAAAAGAGAGAGAGAGCCTTGAGCGCGTTTGCATTCGGATGCGTAAAATCAAGCGCGGCCGCGCGGCTCCGTATAATTGCGTAAAAAACATATGAAATCCTTTTCAATTAGGCAACGAGAAAATTTCATCATAACTTGCGACATCTCTGCTTCTTCCATTCTTTTCCACTTTGTTTGGCTTTTTGCGCTGGAAATTTACCGCCGCTCCCAGCGCCAAGAGAGTTGAGTGACGTTTGTGCTTTTAATGCAGACAATTTTAAGCTTATGAATTTTCGAGCATTCGTAGTATCATCCCTTTGTAAATAATACCCTTCGTACATTTTTTTTTACTGCAATTAACTTTATTTTCCCCGTTGTAAACGTTTATCAGTAAAAAAAAGATTTCATATCAAACATGAAAACTTTTAGAAAAATGACTTGTTAATGATTTTGAATTTACAATCACATTTTTTAAATCGTAATTCACACGTTGAAGACAATTCTCGCTCTCGAAACAATAATTAGCCGAGGCATATAAGAGCAACTTGGTAATCGCACACACGAGTCGAAAGAAGCACAGAAGCGAAAGGGTGAAAAGCAAGTTACACGTGTCCAGAAAAGTTGCTCGGGCACCTCTTTTACGAGTCGGCCATTTACTCGACGCTCTCTTTGTTTGCATATTTCGCCAACTCTCACCCCTTACCTGCACGCTCGGCTACGTTCGGGAGTAGCCGTTTTATTGTCGCGCAAATGCGTTTTGCGCAGTCTGCACGTCGATGCACCGCGCGTCCTTCACTTTGTGCTCGCGCGAGTGGTTATCTCTCGGTGTTCACTTTTCGTGCTCATTTCGATGTCTTGCTTCTTTTTTTTTGCGCGCGCGCGGCTATTTATTTCTCTCTCTCTCTCTATTTCCCTCTCCTGTTTTACTTTGTGCGCTCGCCTGCCCCCGAGGCTCTCGCTCTCGCCTTTATTTCTCCGGCGCTTTTCGCGTGCGCTTGGCAAATAAAACTTGTCTCTCAATATTGGCGAGAGTTTAGCATGATACCGAAGATTTTTACGCTATCGCGAGTATGAAGTTTTTATCTTTTTGCACGAGAGAGAGAGAGCTGCAAAGAGAAAATAGAGAGAGCCGGGGATGCGCGGCTGAGAAAACATTTTTTTTTAAATTTTCATTTGGGAATATATGCGACCGCCGTATATTGAGATTTTTTTATGCTCACGGCACGGGGGATGTTTAATAATTTTATTTCCAATTTTTTTTTTTCGAATATAGAGGGTGGATGAATTTTCGCGGACAGCTGTTTCGAATTTGGGGAGATATTAAACAGGAGAAAATACTAGGTTTAAGAAACTAATTTATTAGACTTAAAAGCTATAAATTTCATACTTTAATTATACAAGCGAGACAAATGTAAATAATCTGATTTAAAACAAATATTTATATTTTGAATGTTGCATAATTTTTTAATTTTTATTAAAAAAAAGATCGTAATGTTGATGCTATTCAATTTATTTTTAAATCCTCCACGCGAATAACAAATAATACGGATGGTAATTTTCTGAAATACCTTTTTAAAAAGGTCGGATTTCACTTTATCTGTTCCATATTTTAGGGACGAACCTTCGTGTAAGAGACATCCAAAAAATTGAATAAAAACTATGGCGAATGCAAAATACCGGAAATACAGAGTCCCCGTCCGACCTAAAATTTTGAATTCGATTTTGAGATCCGATGGAAGATATATATCTTTCTCGGGGAAATATGAAAAAGCGAATTTTCGTTTTAAGCGAGTTCCCATTCCAGCTCCGGGCGGCGGGACTGCATTCCCCGATGCGAATGGAAACGAGCGCCTCGCGAAAAATCGAGGAAGAGAGAGAGAGAGAGAGAGAGAAAGGCGGCTTCGGAGAGAAGAAAGGGATAAGAGGAATCGAAAAACGGCTGCGAGCAGTTCGCTCGTCTTTGCATAGTCGTCCTTGTCAACGAGCGGGAGGGACTTCGGAGCCCTCTCACGTCTTCGCAAACGGCCCTCATCTTTTCCACCCTCCCGCATTCCTTACCTCTCCCGATCAGTAATAAAAAGGGAGGGAAGAGTGGATTTGTTCATTGCATTCTAAATT
The DNA here is from genome assembly GCA_900474335.1 of Ormyrus nitidulus. Lineage (NCBI taxonomy): Eukaryota > Metazoa > Arthropoda > Insecta > Hymenoptera > Ormyridae > Ormyrus > Ormyrus nitidulus. The sequence goes on along the minus strand of UCOL01003743.1, from coordinate 9,575 downwards.
GCCCCCTCCTGACGTATTCTCCCTTGTCTGTTTTTTGCAGCCAAAAGAAGCACCCGCATAGGAATTGACGCGCTAACCGGACTTCTTTTGTTTTACGATGCTCGGCTGGGAGTGGAAAGGTTCGTCTTGTGTGTTACGGTGTAATTCGCGCGAATTGAACTATCGACAGAAAGGAGAGGATTGGGAAAGATGAGGATCGAGAACCGAAAATACCGAGTCATTGTTGCGAGTGATGGTGATTAGCTGTTTTTCGAAAATTGAGTTTCTTAATTCTCGTGGTGTTTTGATAATTAAAAGTAACTTGAAAAGTGATCATCCGTTCACGAACTCAGATACTTCAAAATGTTTTTACTCCTCGGAGTTGAGATATAAATATTCTTTTATTTTGATATCTTGTCATTAAGATATATTTGCCTAAAAGTTATAATTAATACGTTGAAAATGTCTAATGATGGTAACGAGGAGCTTTACAGGCATTATTGAAAATTTAATACGGGCACAATCTGCCGAATAAAAGCCTCTTACATTAAATAAAATCTCCATCGCTGATCTTTTCAAAAGAAAACAAAGAAAAACTTATTAATCTACACTCTGGTGGAGCTTCTTTCACTTTTAAGCGATTGCATAAAACGGGTACATTAAGCTTATTACACGAGACCGAAGAAATTCCACGTAAAAAAGCGGCCGCCAGCGAGGGAAAGAGGACAAAAGATAGGAAGAGGTACCGACGCGCAAAGGAAATCCGAGGAGACGGAAAACTTTCGAGCATTAAAATCAATGGAAAGTTGAAGGAAGTTTATCGCCGCTGAATCGAATGATTCTCTTTTCTCTTTTCGGGCTCCGACGCCGTATATACAACAAAAAACTTGGGCGCAGCGCGTTCTTTCTCTTTCCATCTTCATTCCTCTCCTTGAGCTTCTGTTAAATTAAATATTCTCCTTTATTCCGCTCGCTCCATTGAGTCATCGTTCAAGAGTTCGCTCACTGAAAGTATCCGGAAAATTAAAAAAGTCTTACCGCGGAAAAAATTCTCCCTTTGTTCGCTTCCTTCTCAGCTTTGTTATGCCAGAATGTAAATCTTGACGCTTCAATCATGGTGCTGCGTTCAGTAATAATTAAATATTATGGTGCTTATTATAATTCACTTCTCCCCCTCATGCAAAATTTATCTGACAAAGTTTTCCTGCATTTCCTTCAAAAGTATTAATGAAACAATCATGCTTGATATGACTCCGAGCCACCTCCAATTTCTAATTCATAATAAAATAGCCGGCTAAACTTTTTTGCGAGCCAGTTTTTTCTCTGCGCGAGATCAATTGACTCGATATTTCTGCAAAGAGTTCCCAGCGATTGCATCTCCGCGACAAAAACTTTCGAAGGACGTAATCCTCGCGGGGAATCTGAAGAGTCTTTTTGCAGGTGCTTCCACGTGCGAGTAGTTCTCTCTCCGCGATCCTTTTGCCTTGGCGTTTTTCTCTCTCTCTCTCTCTCTCTCGCTCTCCTTTTTCCATCCGGCTCGAGGATGCCTATTTGTTCATCTCCTCTCGCGCTAAATGACTTCGTTCGAGGAAAATAGGGAAAAGTTGCCGGCGGGGACGACGGCAATGTTTGTTTAGAAAGAAACAACTGCTATTGAAATTAAATCCTCTCGCGAAAAGAAGTCCGGGCCCGAGCCGTTGGCATTTAGCTGAAAAGACTTTTAATTATCAAAACTGTTTGTCCGATTGGTCCGCGAAAAAAACTTGTGGAATTTAACTTTCGCAGATTTAGAAAAATTATTCCAATGATAAAATAAAACTTTTAAAGCAGTATCGTTTTAGCTAAAAACTGACTTTACATATAATTGATATTCACAGTTAAATAAACTTTTGTTTACAGAGAATAGTTGATATAACAATGTGGACTTAATAAACTAAAATTATAAAGCGCCACTATACTTCAAAAGGAAAGTTTGCCCGGGCTAAAATCTGCTTTTGAGGATCGTCCGTGGAAGAGCGAGAAAACATAACCCAGTACACACGCACAGCACGGCTCTCTTTACTTGTTCAGTAATGCAAAGACAAACGTTCCTCATCATCATCAGCAGCAGCAGCAGCGGCAGCACACCACGAGCCGTGCAAGCAGGCTAGGCGCGTCTCTCATCGAGCCTGTCATAAATCCCGCAATCAGTTTACCAGGGCGCCAAAACTCTCGCGTCAAAGGAAGGAGATACATACTCCTTTGGTCAGACGGGGAAAGGACGGGTCGGCTGCTCTTGCGCGGAGAAAGAGATGGCGCGAGATAGGCAACGAGATGGCTCGGTTAGATAGCAAGGGAGGAGAGAGGTCGCGTTTACACGTTGACCACTAATGACGTGCCGTGTCGTCGGATACCAGCCTGTTTGCAAGGTAAACCGGACCTCTGCAGCGCGCTGCAGCAGACTTCCCCACTCCCCTCCTCGGCGTCTGTATCGAAGGCTGGCTGCTGCTTCGCCTCCCAAGATTATTATACGAGCGCCTTCTGTATATATACGCGCGCCGGGTGCGAGAGTTCCGATACAGGATAGGAACTCCTCCGTAAACAAGCACACGAGACGATCCCTGGAAAAACAGAGCATGTCCTCGAGGTGATAGGGGTCCGAGAGCGGGGGGTGGAGATCACCTGGAGCCGGCGCGCGGCAAAAGTGGATCGGCGCGCGAGTAAAAAGGCCGAAGGATGGAAAAGGTAGGCGGAGCATGATGAGCCCGCGTGTAAGGGGATATTTCGACGTTGATTTAGGCTGGATGAGGTTACCATCTTAAGGCAGCCGTGTTGTCGGATGGATGCGTAATACGATTTGCAAGCGTTATCTCGAGCCCGAGAGCGCCGTGAGCGACGTCGTAGACTGCCGGCGATATAGGCGACATCCTGGGGAGGAAATTCTGCATAAATAGTGGGACATCCGCCCGCTAATACACTATTTTTCAGTCTCCTCGCCTTGGATGTCTACACCTTAAATTGTGTTTACCTTCCAGTATGCGTAATATTTGCTTCTTATACCTGCGACTACGTCGTTTTCTTTGAGATTTAATTATGTAGACATTGAAAGGGTCTGTTGTTATAATATAATCCCTTAATATTAGGATCGTTATGCATTAAAATTTTCATACGCCGATATCTGCGTAAATCAATTAGATAACGAACGTTTGGGTACATGAAAAAGTCGGCAGTAAAAATAAAACAGTCCAATCGCCGAAGCCATTTTTTTTTGCTAATTTCCGCAACAATAATGAACCACATTTCTGCTGTTCTCCCTGGTCTACGAAGCTTTGTAGCGGAAACACAATTAAAATCTCATGAATGTATAATTTCCAGGCCACCCGTTCGAATATTAATCCATTAACATTCAACCTACCCCCAATCGATTAGGGTCGATTTCTTTTTACGATAAGAGAACTTGGTAGTTTTAATTTTCCAATATGAAACAAATATCCGACGCTGCTTTACTTCATTGCAGTCGCGACCGTCAATGCGTATTATATAACAATACAAGGTTACCTTGCAATTACGTCTAGATATTTCAAACACTGCCTCCTGAAAGTAGAATCACAATGCGGGATTTTAAAAAGCATAAAAATCTCCTTTTGGGTACTAAGGGGTTAGTAGAGGTTCGCGTAATTGCAAGGGAACCTTGTACATTGTTCTTACGCGCAGCGGTGTCGGTGGCAGTAGCGCGCGCTCATACATATCTGCACACATAATTACCTGAACTCGTATTTCGCATTCCTAAAATATCTCCTCCGCTCCCCCCTCTCTTTCTCTCTCCCTCGCGCTGCCGAATCGGTCGTCGGCCAAGGATGTTAGAAAGTCCAAACGCGCGAGAGCGGCCGACTATAGGATGGCTAAACCGACGAAGGCAGAGGGCAGTCGAGGGTTCCTAGCTCTCGAGAGAATTTGCCTAACATTCGCTCGAATTGCGAAGCTATGTATATAGGACGCGGAGCGGCGCGCGAGCGCGAATAACCTCCACTCGAGTTAAAGTATTCTTCGATTTTCAACGTCGATTTACGGCTATCTGTAAATCGCTCGGGCGAACGGCAGCGGGGCGGCAGGGAGGGGGGGGGGGGAGAATTCAACTCTGGGAATACCATTTTCGGGGCTTGCACATCTCGCTCGGTGCTGCGAGAGCGAATTTTATTTTTTTTAAATTTGGGAGTTGGATCGCGGAAAAGCATGGGCCTCTGAAGAATGTGAAAATTACTCGAAATCAACAAACTCGGCGGGAATCGATTTCGCGAAAATCCGAAAAATCTGTTTGCGCAGTATTCGCGTGAATCGTATATATTTTTAACGTATGCTGTAATACGCATTGCTAATTTTATGTACGAAATATCTGGAACAATTGAGTTAGTTATTTTTTAAATGCAATACGCAACGTAATAACACACGACCGGAGTAGTGCTCGGAAACGAGAACGTCATTCAAGGTGAATGATCCCATTAGAGCCCTCGTGCCATGGCAACTAATACGTCTTTTCACATCTTGCCATAACAACCATTCCATCAAGCAGCTCTATACGTCGATATCGAAGTCACCCTTTCGCCTAACCGGGCATAATCAATCTTCCATCAAGGATCCCATTTTTTCCGAGTTTTTCGGGGGGTGGATCTCGACGGGCCGAATCATATTAGCAGCCGAGCTAATAGAGAAAAGCTGATGACGATCGAATCGTCAGTTAATTGCTCGCGAGTGCGGGAAACAAGGGAGGAAGTGTAATGCGCGAACAGGGGGTGGGGGCTGGGGTCACATTATGAAGCTTACTCCACTCGGAAATAATTGAACATCAGTCGCTGCCAGCTTTTTTTCTCTCCTGCCTACTCGTATTATCTCTTCTTTCTCTCGGTTTCGCGATGCGCCTTTTTTGCCTCTTTTTTTTTCCAGAATTTCGCTGCACGGCGCGGCGCAGCACACTTCTTCCGGTACGTGGCGTTGGGTAATTGCTCGTCTTGCGTTAGTTACGCACGTTTGGAGCCATTCGTCCGGACAATACGGCCGTTCTTGCTGTCGCTCGTTGTTCTTACTCTACGCTCGCTCGAGGGCACGAGATTTAGAAAGATTCATGGATGACGTAACTGTTTGTTCGGATAAAAAGTGTACTTTATGATTGTCGTTTGTTTCATGAGTTAGCCCGTATCAGTTGCAACATTTGGCTCAGCGCCGGATATAAATTCGTTTTTTTTTTTTTTTTTGTTAAAAAGATTCATAAAGAAAATATATACATAAAGTCGCGAAGATTGTACAAATTTACAATAACAGTTTTCTCTTTTTCCTTCCATTTACTAAATGGCAGTGTAAATAAACTTCTACAGTTCTCACGATTTGAAATTAATGTATGAGATATTTTTGGCTTGTACACAAAATAAAATAATGTGTGCAATTTCTTGTATTAATTACTACCTATTTTATTTAATAGCTATATTAATTTGAAGAATTGTAAATGGTGTGTGTAGTAATTTGTAGTAACTGAAATATGCAGAGTCCCAAGATCAATGAAATATCAAAGCAGCTTTACTCCTTATAAAAATATCAGATTTCTATATAAGTTAAAAAACGAAGTAGACTCAAAACGTATAAGTTGACATTTGCATCCCTTAGAATTTCTTACAAAACGCAGTCTTACAGCAATGTCTCGGAGATACACAAAGGTTTGCTACAACCAACGAGACCAACGATAAAAAGCAATAAATAGAGTAGCGAGCCGCGGGAATGCAGCGAGAAGTCACAGACGATTCCTCATCTTGCTTTTCTCCGCTAACGCGCGAGGAAAAGGGCCGGGAAATGAGCCAGCAGCGTTCTCCACTCACACTTCCAGGACACGTCTGGAGCATTAGTAGTACCGGCATGTCCGTCGCGACTGGACACATGCACATGAGAGCCCTTCTCGGGGGGGGGGAATGATGGATCGCAGAGGCACACAGCTTTCTTAGAACCTTGCCCTTGCGACTTTTTTTATACCTCGCAATTCTGGATTGTCGTATGATTGATCTCGTTCCTCTTGGTTACGGGTCCGCGCTTTCTTTTTGTGGGGCGGAGACGGTTGGCGCAACGGTGGCGGAGTGACCGTGTCGTCGCGCGTGGGTGAAACATGAATAAATACCTCGGCCGAACGGCTTTTCCTGCTTAGCGCCTAGTGGACTTCTCGGGGACTGAATTGAGATGAGTGGTTGAAAGTTACTTACCTGAAACAGAAAGAAAATACGGATGTTCTAATGGAATTTTCGTGTTTAAGCAAAGTTTCGACGAAATGTTGGTAGATGGTTTAATAAAATATAGTAATGTATTGATTTACATGTGCCTATGTGGGTATTAGTGTTTACTACCAAATAATGACAGATAGCTTTACTAATTGTAAGATAATCCGTTCTTAAAATTAAGCTAAAATAATTGCAGTTTTATTTTGAATGTTTTATCATTCTTTTGATTCTGAAGCTGAAAATGAATCAAATATTATTATAATACATAGACATATTGGAAGTGTAATCTTTTCTGTAGTTAAAAACAATCAGGTAAACAAAAAAAAAACTTAAAAAATGTTTGAAAGTATCCTTAAAAATCTTCCAAACCTGTTTGAAATCTTTAATAAATTTGCAGCGTAAATTTCTCTGAAAAATTATCCAACCGAAAGAAAACTCCTACCTATAATGTCGCGCTCCCCACAATTAAATAACTTCGCGAGGGACAAGACACAGAGGCTTCAAACTCCGTGCGGAGTTGGGACCGTCCTCTATTAGAAGAGGGTCGGCTTAAAGTAACGAACTGCCGCGCACGAAGATCGCGTAACGAGCGCGTCCCGGAACTTTCAAAAAGAATATGTATATAAATGGGCCAAAAAAATGGCCGGCCGGAAAAAATTCAGTCAAGGATAACGAGGGTCCGGTGAAAACTTCCGTAACGAGGGTTGTCGCTTTTGCCAAGTTTTTGCGGCCCTCCCCCTTCGTAAAGGGAAATACTTAACGATCGTCTCTCTTTAATTGTTTCATAACAATGTCAGCAGATGTCAAGCAGATGTCGTTTCGCAACCGCGAGGGGGGGATTTCCTTCGGTATATATATTTAGGATCGCTGTAATACATTTTTTGCTGCCGAAAGTTTTAGGGGTACGGAAAAATTGCGAACTTTCCGACCCCCCCCCACCCCTTTTTTTTTTAAAGAAGAAAGTTCTGATGCGATTAAACTTTCATAATGGCCTGATTATTTTATTTTCGGAGGATTGTACAACTTTGCGTTTTGGGGTTAAATATTAAAAAAAATTACTCAAGAAACTTACACGCACGATGAAAAGGTAAAAAATGCGGTTACATTTTTCTGGTTCACGCTCCAGACATTTCCCGCATTATTAAATACATCAAGTCACACAACAAATAAGGATTTATTACTTGTATAAACTGCAGAGCTCTACTTTACAAAATAATTCCTTGACATTTCGGAAAATGATGAAACATCGTTTTGGAAGTAAACAGCTTATAACGAAGAAAAAGATGAGGGAGGCGAAGGGAAGAAATACCCGGGACATTGTTTTGGCTTTCTTTTTAACCCTTTCTTTCTCTCTCTCTCTCTCGCTCTGGTCGAACTTTTCCCCCGTGTATTCTTTTCAGTACAGTGCGTCTTGGGGCGAAACGATAATTAATGTCTCTGACGAGAAGTCGGAAGTGAACACCTGACGTTGAGGTCGAAAGTCGATCGATCAAACTGCAGCCGGCCTGATTGTCATGAACAAGAGAAGCGAAAAAGTAGAATCCTTATACGCTCCTCTCTCCTTGGGTCTGCAAAATTTCTTACTCCCTTAGCTTTTAGCTTTTGTTCAAAAAGTTTTCATTGTTTAAAATATATTATAGAATAGCTATTAGTCACTGAATTGTAAGAAAGCTCTCAAAATTGGGTTAATGATCTTAAGTTTTTTTTATTTCTATAAATAACTAAAATTATAAGTCGAAAAATATATTCTTTCAAAGATTCGTATTTAATATTTTTCTTATGTTAATTCTTAGAATGTCAACTCTATCTTATTCATAAATCTTGACCAGAAATGCTATCAATGTATTGACCAAAAAATACCACTAAATGCAAGTAACACTAACCTGCTTTATAAATAAATATTATGTAATACAAGTTGAAAAATAATAGAATTTTGTATAAAAAAACCAGTACAAAAAGATGTAATTAAGAAAAGCAAATTCATAATAACTCATTCCATCAGATAATCAGGTATACGAACGACTCAACGACGGAATTTTCAATAAAAATGACGACATAAATCGCCTTGCCACACTTTCGACGTTTCTAAATGACGCGTCAAGTCGAGCTCGCGTAATTTATGATTTTACAGATCTTTAGCCCGGCGGCGTTTTAATGGAGAGTGAGTGAGCGAACGAGGCGAAGGAACGAACGAGGCAGGAAACGGTTGCTCCTTGAAGGAAGAAAAACAAGGCTTGTATCGGGTCGCTCCTCCAGCCTTTTCGGCGCGGTAAACGAAGCCTTCTCTCGTCCCCCCCCCCTTCGACTTCGGGAGAGCGAAAAAGACATTAAACAAGAACTCCATATCCGCCCGTAAGATAAATCGCCTGTTCCTCCCGTAGGAGAGAAAAAACTCGGGAGAGATGCCTTTCTTAGACGTCCACAAGCTCGACGCCGCTGTCGTCTTTTCCCGATCACCCCGGAATTGCACGAAATAATAAGGTTGTGCAAATAATAACGTTTGTTTTCTTGTGAAGCTTGAAAATTAATTTGATGTATCGATATTAAATCTTTGAGGATAACAGCTGAACTTTGGGAAACCCGAAATAGTAGTGAATTTACACCCGATTGTTATAATTAAAAAATGTATGTGCATTGAAGTAGAGTTACGAACAACACTTTTGTAACCTAAATAATCAGACTTCGTACATTAGAATGAAATGTAACTTACGCTTGAATTAAGGGGTTAAGCCTCCAAACAAATATGGCTCAAGTCAATTCGGTAAACCCCAAAGTAACGCTCGATTAAACGTAAAGAATACGAGGGCATTTTCCTCCTGACAAATGGAAAGGCGCGGATGCGATGATTAACGACATCATCGATGAAGTTCGGCCCTCGAGCAGCTGCGAAATCGGGCAGAACGCTCCGATCCCGATATCTCGCTGCCCTCTTATATATATCCAATCGTAGATCACGAGGGTTTTCGGCTTTGTTTCAAGCGAGTGCCTTGACCGAACGAATGTCCGCGAACGTTTTTTCGAATTTGTTCGGCTCGCCCGAGAAGAATAATAATGCCGTCCTCTGCATTCAATCACGCGGCGAGGGTTGTGAAATAAAAATATTCTTGGAAATTTCATGGAACGGAAAATCGTGGGGGCTGTTGTTGGTCGCAGGAGAAATGCCAGGTTAGATGAGGTGTACGTTTTGATACATCGCTGTTGGTGACGCTTTGCTCAAGCGGATGTTGGTATTATTTCTTTGCAAGATGGAGTTGTTACGTCAATTACATTTATGATTCTATACGTGAATTAAGGGGGTCTTACACCAAAAGAAAATTTTGAAGAAAATCATCTGTAACAAAAAAAATAAATTATATACATAAA
>UCOL01003742.1:0-17535 GCA_900474335.1 Ormyrus nitidulus | reverse complement strand
CATATTTTAACATTAGAAAACATATCCCAAAGTTACAGGAAAATCCATTACCCAAATGTCATGTGTTCTCCTTGTAATTACTTAACAAGTTAAATAAATTTCTTAGAAAATCTATATTCTACTCTCAGAAAATCTATATTCAACTCTCAGAAAAATCGATAAGCTTGGCAAATCGAAAAATACATACTTGGTACTCCCACTGTGAGGGCATGACCTCCGCGTTGGTGCCGGAAATCTCGATGCCGGCGTACAAGCAGGCGCGGTAGTGCGCCTCGACGATCGAGCGTCCAATGACCTTGTCGGCGCCGACGCCGCAGTAGTACGGGCCCTGGGGTCCGGGGAATCCGTTCTTGGGCCAGCCGAGGGGCCTGCCGTCCATATCGAGGAAGGTGTACTCCTGCTCGATGCCGAACCAGGGCTCCGTGTCCTTGACCAGTTCCATGGCCTTGCTCGCGGAATGGCGCTTGTTCGACTTGGTCGGCGTCATGTCGGATAGGTAGGTGTCGCAGAGGACGAGGACATTTTGGCCGCGGCGGAAGGGATCCTTGTAGATCGCCTGGGGTAGAAGGTAGATATCGCTGTTGCCACCCTCGGCCTGGTAGGTCGAGCTGCCATCGTACTGCCACTTTGGAAGTTCTGTTGTTTAACGAAAGAATTGTATATTTAATATGCAGAAGATTTACCGAAAAGAAACTAGAATTTTTAAAGAATAGAATAACTGCTTTTTGTTTAATGAAAAGTTGTTTACAAGTGTTTATTGCGTGAATTCAAGGAAAGACGTTAGTAAACCTTCAAACGTCATTTATATAACTCATAATAATTACCGGCAGGTTTTTTCGGGACAAAGTTAAGTGTCCTGGTCTTGCTTCTGAGTCCTTCTCCAGTTCCATCGATCCAAATGTACTTGGCTTGGATTTTGTCCTCTGGCTGAGGCAAATCTAAGTACCGATTCAGCAGGGTCTTATCAAGAGCCGCATTTGGCGAGTCAAGCAGCATCGCCTTGGATACAGTGCCAGTTGTGCTGTAATTTAAAAAGACGCAGAATTATAGATAAACCGGCATTGGGCTTGTATTATCCGCAGATCAATAAATACTAGTCCTGATTTTCTACTTGCTGAAAATTCATTTAGAACTCAATCAGCTAACTATGTATTTTCGATATTTCCGTGATAAATGTCAAAATTCTTATTACTTAAAGAAACGCGTATCTTTCAGGCATTAACAAATTTAATAATAATTTTAACAAAGGATTTTTCTCGATGAAATTTCAATTTTTACACTTTATTTTGCTTAGATCAACTAAATACAAACTCTTGAAAATCAGTCCAAACTTTTGGAGGTAAAAATGATAAAAACGATCATTCGAAAGTTTTTTTTAAAAAAACATTATTAGACATCACTGACCGTTTTTATAATTTCTACCTCTATATACGAATTTCTTCTGACAGTCATATCACAATTATACCATCATTTGCATTAAAAATTTATAAACTAAACATTAATAGCGTTCAGTTTTACCAAAGAAAGCTTCGCAATATCCCTATTAAAAACAAAGCCGGCCATTTAATCCCTCGTTCCGCGAGCAGCTGCCTCCCCGTAATCATGAAACATACATGCGACAAAAGCCGAGCGCTCGGCTGCATGCTCAATCGAAATTCACACCTCCGATCCGCGCGCGCGATCGGTACAACTTCTTTCACGATGGTGTCAAAGCGCACATGCGCGAGACCGCGCCGCTGACGATGACGATGCACCGCGCGCACGCACAATTACATCCGCCGCGGCGGTGCAGCACTGAAAAAGAGGCCGATAACGAGAACGGCAAGGCTGCGAGCGCGCCAAGAGACGCTCGCGTCACTTTGCGCTCGGCGACGTGCCGCTGCGCGCGCGAAGCTTATACTTTGTTTACTTGGGCTAATATTAGGTAAGGGCGCGCATCGAGATTCTTCGGGTAAGTTGATGGACTCGAGTTCGCGGGGGATCAATGGCAATTAAGCTTGTATATTTGGTGTTCGCGTCTTTTTAAGTAACGGAAATTTCAGAACTTTTGCACGTACATATACGAGGATTTTAATTAGTTTCAAGAATTTCGCAAATGATAAGCATTCTTGGTAATTTCTTGAATATATATGTTATAGTTAATATTTTTAATCGACAAATTAATTAGGCAGTTTGTTTAACGTGAAATTAAGTTTTTTCCCCCTCCGCGACAAAAATGTTTTACGAGGTCAATGGCACTCGCTTAAAATAATTTTTTACGATAAAATCTGTTTTAGATTTACGACCACCTCCCACTTGCAATGAACGAAAACAAAAGCAATAGAATCAAATTTTACCCCCCGAAATAATAAAAAAAAATAGAAATTTATTCAACCGAGATGTATATAACGAGATTGTTCAATTAAAAAATATCGCTTTCCCCAGAATTTCGCGTCGGCCAAGATCCGGGCACAAATATACCCGCAGCTCGGGATGCCTCTCCGCGCCGCGTTTCGCGGCGGAGAAAACGAGAGCGAGACGGAGACGATGCGAAGGAAGGAGGGAGACAAAGAGCGCAAAAAACACCGAGCGAAAAATCTCCCGCGGCGTGTGCAGCACGTGCCGAGCACGCAACGGACGCGTGCATCCGAGCCAGGGCCGCTGACGGGGTTTCAGCGGGCCTGCAGCTCTCGTCGCTTTCGCACATTGGCCTCTTTTCGGTTTTACGTTTCTCCCGCGGCTTTTTTGACGTTTGTTACTTTGGCGAGAGAAAGTGGAGAAGTGCAGCGTTTGTAAATTGTTTTGCTTTTGAAAAATGTAGATTTTTGTTTTAAAATTTCGGTAAAAAGCTTTTTGCTTTATAAAGGAGCGCGGTCGCGCTCCGAAGGCAAGTCTTATTTACTTTGAGTAAAACGAAGAATGACTAGAAGTTACTTTGTTCTACGGTAATACCTAGTTCATTCAAGTTAAAGCTTTCGTTTATGGGTACTGAGTAAACTTTAAATTCTTTTTGGGAAGGGTTGTAAAATACGACCTTCGAATAAAAAAAAAATTTTTTCCAATTTAAAAATATAGTCTAAAATTAATTAATTAAAGTATTATTGTAAAATATTTTATGAAATTTAAAGATATTAATTATAATAGAAAGATCTCGAGCAGAGTAAACACCATAAAGTATCACGAAATCCGTAAACGTCAGGTCTGTTTATCAAAACAACATGCCACTTCTCTTGAGTCACCAAAGCACCTAATTACATCAATTCAATTAATATACCCTCTCTACACACAAGTGTACAACAAGAACTGGGAATCCCCAGGGGACATAATCGACTCAGCTGCTCGTCAAAAAGAGCGAATCCAATCGATTTCTTCCTCCTCGCCGAGCCCAATCGTTTCCCTGCCTGCTGTATAATTTGCGACGACAGTGTCGCCTTTTTATTTCGCGCTGCTTCCTGCCTCGGCGAGTAAATAAATAAGTAGGCGAGCTTCGCTAAACACCGCCGGTCATCGAAGTGGCTTACGAGGCTTATGCATTTGCAAATCGTGTTCCCGAGGCGATCGTTCATTCGAGTAAACCATCGTGAATCCTCGATTAGTTGAATTCGATTAGGTCGTGAGGACTGGTCTTTTAGTATATACGTTAGCTAACACGAGATTTATGGTATTTTTATGCGTTAATATATCACGTTTTGGGATTTAAAAACATTTTTTCAGAATGAAGAGAAAGTTGCGTAGGAATCACAAGGATTGCAAGGTTCATTTTATTATTAAAATAATTTTGTTAATGCAAAACACTTTTGGAATAGTACTAAAAAAAATGCAGGATGAAATTATTTATTGAATATTAAGAAAAGTGATGAAAATTTAACAAAGCGTGCAAAGATTGAAAAGTATATAAAAGTAGTTGTTTGATTAAATAATCAGCTACGTGGCGTCTATCCAAAAACTGACATGATCGCAAATAATAGAAAAATTATTATTTTTTTTTTATACGTTAAATTTGTATTATTTTAATCAATTATGTCAAAACTAGAAATGGAATTAAAAAAAAAAAATTATTATTAGCATAGCGAAAAGTTTTCCATTGCATAAAATTCAACTTAGCGACGGCAAAAATTTGACGTAAAATTCTTGTCTTAAAATACGAATTGCACTACGATTTTGCCAAGAATCATAATCCATTGTAATATATATTATGACCGGAAAAAATGAAGCATTTTGTAAAATATTTATAATCTTTTAATTTATAGTTTTACCTAATGATTGATAATAAATTTCTTTTTAAATGCTGACGAAGTAAATTCACGAAATAAAAATTTTGGATTTTCTCCTGCAGTAAAACTCTTTTTATAATCTTTGATCTAATTTTATCGATGAGGTATTTTCATATTTTAAGCACCACAAAAGAGAACAGTTCTATCTGTACAAAGTCATTTTTGTTATTTTAATAATTTAAATTAGTCTCATAATAACAAATAAAACGTTTGAATGTCAAAAATGAAAAAAAATATTTTTATGAGTTCAATCTAATACTTTAAATTTTACGATAGTTATTGTAGTATGTATATGATAACAAGATGCGCACGCGTGCCGTTGATTTTAATTATTTCCTCGTCGAAATTCGCGGTCTGCGAAGCGTTAAGTAGGTCAATTACTTAAGATTCGACACGTTGGGTGCTGGATAAATCGCTTTTTCAAGATCGACGTTCTAGAATGACTGCGAAACGAAATTAAACGACCTTGTGATTTAATGTTACACTTGGTTTTAGATAAATATTAAAAGTTTTATTAAAAGAATATGAATATTACAAGTTATTTCGTATTATAATGCGATTACTAGATGCATTACATTTATTTGTCAGGCATGACTCGTTCACATGTTGCTGTAAAACCGACAAATGACCGCAATGACGACATTAGTTTTAAAAAAAATGCAAGTTTTGTATGTATACACGCGAATGAAACAAGAGTAAACTGGTTACAGTTAAGGTTTTGAGTAAGCGAGCAACAAATTTGCTTTTTAAATAGAATACGATAATACTAAAAAATGTAAGTATGAATATTTCATACATCAGTTTTAAGTTGTAGTAATGCAGCGAATTCCATCTGAACTATATTTATCAATGTAAGTACTGATTCTTGGAAATATTATTACGGACTAAAATACACAGAACACCGTGAAGTTTACAAAGCACTGAAATGCATTGTGTAGTGTAGTTGACGAATAACAGCAGAAATAAAAAAAAAACAGTTATGCAATACAAGAATAACCTTTATTTCATTTTTTCCGTGTTTCATGGCAGAATTTCATTAGGCTAAAATTATTCTTTCATTTGTAGTTTATTATTAAGCATGTTGCAACATTTTGTGTATTAAATAGAAATGTACTTGTAGAAAATTGCACTGCACTTTTTCAATTAAAACACGACATTTATATATATTTAAACATTTATAGCTCAAATTCTTTGAAATAAAATCCCACCCTATTTTTAAATTCAAAGCGCACCCTTCTCAATTAAGCTCAAAAGTATAGGTCAAGTTGGGATTTCCTTGGGAGCTGAATTATTATCGAGAAATCATCGGAGCCTAGCTGACAAATAGTACGTTCGACGGTGAAGCTCTATTATCGAAGATCGTAAGATACGCGCTGCCCGACTTACGCAACAGGCAGACAAGCGCGAAAGCTTGGTGAAAATGGATCGGTCGAGCTTTAGCGAAATGTAGGTCGGTTCGCGCAAAAATCATTACGGTGTGCCACCGCAAGTATATAACGTTGACTTGAACTTTTAAGCATCTATATATTTTTGAAACAGTTTAGTATAATAGGTCATATTGCAAATGAACTTTTAGTAAATTGCATTGCGGTAAGAGTTCATTCAATTAATTAAATCAACGCGAAGAAACACCAAATTAAAGAGCTGAAAAAGTCCATATGGGACCCGTGCGGGAAATACATGAAAACCATGCAGGTGTCCCTTGTGGAACTTTTGCGGGGCCTCATGGGAACCATTTGGGAAATATTTGGGACCCATCTGAGATTTTGCTGTAGAATCCCATTGGGACCCGCATGGTTTCCAGATGGGTCGCGCATGAATAAGCGAAAATTTCAGATCTTAAATGTATCAAGATTCAATGCAAAGAAATGTCCATTAAATGCATCAGAAATACGTGATTGCGGATAATGGCATTCTTCCTTGAATAATCCACGTCTACCACTTTGTCAAATATACTCAAATTACCAATAATTATTTCTTGCGCGCATCTCTTTCCTCTCGCCAATTTACGTTTCTCTCCATGAAACGTTTTTCGCGCTCGACATTATCCAAGTCCTTTTATCCACTCGTCTATTCGAGAGCGCGATGTGTTGTAACCCCGAAACGCTTCAATCTCCCGATGACGCAGAGGGAGCGGCGTAACGCGCGGCGCATCTCTCGTATACCTTGAGATTGCGAAAAGCGACCCCCCGGGGGGGAACGGCCGATGATAAGGTGGGTAATTACGTCCGGAGTCGCGTGACCGTTTTTTTGTTCCCGGCTTCTAAGCGCGTGTGTACAATGGCGGAGGGGGAAAAAAATTGTTTTCATAAAGGCTCCCGTTGTTTTTCCGTTTATCGCGCCACGAGCGAAAGATTGTCAGTCAGACGCGAAGTGGAGCGGAGCAACGCGCGTCATTGCAGATATTTTCTGTTCGCTGCCTTCGGTCTTGTCTTTATATATTTTGTCGAATTGACGCTTTTATATTTGGCGATAATTTCTCGAATCATTGTAGTTTCATTGCTTTTTGATGGAAATTCTCGAAAAAAAAGAAACGTCGCACGACGGTACGGCCAGTGTTGCATTCGAGTTTTCTAGATAAGAGGGAAAAACTTGTTTCGACGGCACGTGTTATTATCGGCAGTCAGCCGACGTCGTATCTAGTTAATTATCTTTCAAAAATGTGAGAATCGCACAGCTCCTTTTAATTAATACTTTTTCCATTCTCAAAGATAACATATTATAGATTCAAGTAAGAAGTTCTATTCTTTAAACGATTGATTTTTCTTTCAAGAGATATGGATTAAGTCTTAACGATTGATTGACCGGCTAACACAATTAGATCATACGGAAATTATTTCAGTGCAAGTCTTAAAATAGAGAATGTACAATTTTTCTCGAACCAGTAAAATCTGCTCAGAACCGTCGATGAGAAATTAATTGCCCTCCGCGTATCTCGCTTGACGTAAGAAGAATATCAAAATTGAATTTTATAATAATTATAATTGATAAAATTAATGCCTGCAGCAATTCTCTATCGCTTTGTTAGTATAATTTTCTCTGTAATTCTTTGGATGAAAGTAGTAAAAGTATCTTTACAGTTTCACCGCGCCTCGTTTGAAAATGAAAATCTTCGAAAAAACTTAACGACATAAAAAATGCGTAGATCCATGGAACATGAAAGGAAACCGGTCCCGAGTTCGCTTTCACTCCTTGTTTTCCACGGCATTCTAAAGCAGAAAGAAAACTCGAAAAATAAAGTGTGCGTGGCTGACTTGTACTGCGTATTCTCCGAGACCCACGGCTTGTATCAACAATGCCTTTACTTTATGTAGATTCTTTTATTCATTGTGTCAATTACTTTAACTTATAAAGTACAAATCAAAAATATCCCTGCAGATAATCTCAACCGCAAGTAGATAACGTATAATTTCCGTCTAATGAAAACAAATGACATTTTAATAGCGCCAAAAATTTACTTGCCACGCCTAAACGCTCTTCGAGAAAACAATCTAAATTAACTTTTCATTCTTCCAAAGCAGCGTCAAAGCCAATTGAGAACGACCGATCCGAGGAAGCTCCGTACGTATAGCATTTTGACGCGTAAAAGCGGCGCCAAGGTTCACTCGTTTCCCCCGCGCGCTGCACTGTTATATATGTACGTCTTCTTTGCCAAAGGTCATTGAACAGGAGGAGCGCTGCACGTTACATTCGTGAGCGCAGCAGCAGCTTCTTTCTTCGGCGAGCAAAGCCCCTCCGAAGCGGAGAAAGAGCCATAGCCGGAGAAAGACATTTATATGGGAGGCTGTCGATCGATTGTCTCCGCGGGGATTCACGCTGAATTACAAGTTACGTGGCGAGTTGTTTTTCTTCTGCGATGCGCGGTTGATTTCTCGGTGAAATTTTGGTGGTTCAACGTTGGTTTTAGTTATCAGAGTATAATGCATTCGATAATAAAGCGTTTCGTGCTAATTTAGATAATATTTTCTAAAGTAAATCTGGAAAAATTGTACTGCAATTATTGAATAATATTGACTGACCACCTTGGTGGCTTAAAATATTTATCAATTCTTTTTTATTGATGTGCAAAAATAATGAGGATTAACATGTAAGAATCGTTTTTTGTTTAGAATTCAGAGGATATAAAAGTGAAAATAAAAAAAAATAATCGACATTCATTTTTAAATCGTTATTCGGGTCACTGATCATTTTTTAAAACAAATTGATCTAGAATAAAAACAACTTATTTTAAATATATGGGTAAATAGAGCAGGGACATAAATCAGATAAGTACAAGCTTCAAACAAAGTACTGTGCTCTGATATGAATGATTGAAAATTTCCAAAGTAATACAGCTCAATGAATTATCGATGAATTATTCAAAAATTTTAAAAATTCCACCCATATTGATAATAAATAATTCAACAATTTCGGAGAACAATAACAATTGTCAATAAGCGTTCGAAATTTATTTCAAAAGTCGCAGGAGTACCGTTGCTCCTCTCGAGCCGCCGAAGGCCAAGTTCTCGCGTTTAAAAGCCGTCGCCGACACGACGAGCCGCGCGAATTTAAATCTCGTGAGATTTGCCCCGAATGCACGCACCGGTCACGTGAACTCGAAGCCATCGAGCGAACGACTTGTATACACGCAAGCCGCGGAGCGAGAGGAAAGTTTTCGCGTGCCGGCTCGTATTCTTTCCTTCTCTTTTCTCTTTTTCTCTCTTCTGTCGCGCCTCTCGCGCGGACTTATTAAAAGCCAAAGAGCCGATGTCCCGAATATCTTTCGATTGACTCGTGCGCTCTCTTTGCGCGCGCCAAATCGTCGAGCGCGAGTTTATGCGCTCTCACGCGCTTGACGGACGGTGCATTTTTCCACCTTTATACCTCTTTTTTTTCTGTTTCTTTTTTTTTAAGTTTCGGAGAAGCGACCGAGGAAACAATTTGCCTTTGTTCCCGTTATAAGTTTTTGCTGAATCCTTTGTGCATCAGTTTATTCTTGGCAGTGACACATAACTCGCAAAAAATCAGACTGTACCCCGATTCTGAATGAATGAATTGTTGCTGGGATAAATTTTAAATTTAAAAGGTTCGTTGAAGGTAAAAGTAAAAAAAGTTTGATAATGCGAACAAAGGAGGCAATTGACACAGAATAATTCTGGTATTGAAAAGATTGGGAACAAGATTTTATATATTGGTGGCACTCAATTGACGGAAATGAGTTCAATATGTCATATGCAAAAGAAACGAGTTCAATAAATTGGCGATAGTTAAGAATGTCGAAATTTGGTAAAAGGGAAAGGCACATGTAATGTATATGAAATATGAAATAAATGGATAAGATACTGCATTTAAAGAATTCGACGAAAATGAAAAAGGCGTTAATATTCCGTTCCAAAGCCAATGTTTAACCTTCTATTTGACTCGCCATTTGATTTTTGTCACATAGCTTTACATCTAAACTTAAACGCCACCTTGTCTATTGAAAACATATTTGTTTCAAGTTTATATTAAAGTCAAAATAATATTTAAGCACAATTCTTGAAGGTTGGAAAACAAAGACTATAAAAATTTTAACCAGAAAATACAGAAGAACATAAATTGCTACCAAACCGTTTTACTCGCGTGTAAAACTTATCAAAAGCTTATCAAGTTCACTGCTCGACATGTACATTATCATAAAACCTAAAAATGCGTCATATTAAATGTATATATATACGATTATAAAAAATGCTTATTGCTCTTAAAAACATTTATTCCTGGTGCCAATTATGTTACCGACCGATAACAGCGGATCACCCCATCCTCTGCATCCGCCGACGGAGCGCCTAATTTCGACTAAAACTGGAAAGAGTCTTTGAGCAAGAAATACTCTATAATGCCATAAGACAATACTTCTTTACTTGCAATAATCAGCTGATGTAAACCTGATTCTGTTCTATTAGGAAACGTTTAATTCACTGATTTCTCCAATGATTTATTGACAGTGCGCACAATAAAAATCATTCCAACGCATAATTCCATCCTATAAAAAGTAATCTTCGAGCCGCCCAATATCTCAGCGGGACCGCCGTATCAAGCTGCCCGCGCGAATCGCAGCTCCCAAAAATCGTCCGCGTCAAAGTCCAAAATCCAAGCGGAGCCGCGGCTTTCCGGCAATGAGGAAAAGAGGCGCCTCGGTATACCGGGGCAGGCAGCAGCAGTGCCGCGGGCACGAAGCAGAGAGAGGAAAAGTACAGGGGCCTATAAATAGTGGGACGCTGGCCAGGTTTATTGCCCCAACGGGATCCGGCCCGTTGTCTCGCGCGCGTGCCGAGTATGATGCGAACGGGAATCACCTCTCTCGCGGCCGCGGTGCCAACCCACCCACGATTTCATAATCGGATTCCGTCCTCTTTCTCTTGGCTCTTTCCTCGAGCGGGGCGCGCACACGCGTTTCTCGCGGGGACTCGCGGAGCCGAGTGAGAGCTTGCTAGGAAAAATTTTTTGTTGCCAAGTACTTTTTCGAGCTTTACGTGCGGGGGTATTGATGTTGCGCTATTGCTCAACTGACTCGTAATTTAATTTATTTCAATTTTATTGCGAAATTTCAATTGGGGACGTTACGAATGTTTAAGCATATGAAGATTTTATCTTTAATTAACGGATTAATTATATTCACTTGAGAAGTAACGGAAAGATTCAATAAATGGTATGTATGTTTGTACAAAGTTATCGTATTTACTATATTTAAAAGCATATTGTTTATCATTTCTATTTGTATCATAATTTCTGTAAAATACAGTGAAAAAAGCTAAAGCAATATACAACAGTTATTTTTATATTTTTGGTATAAGCTACACGCTCCACTAAAAGTAAATAGAACGCAATAGAAAGTGCGTATCATCGTTGACATATCGACCATATGATCGAGTCTTCGCCTCGTTTTAATCAATCGTATACTTCGATATTTCATTTAGCCAATATCAATTAAATGCACAAAGCTCAAATCTAATCTGCGCTCGTGATTCAATGGAACTCAAATAGTAGATGTATTCGATTCGCATATCCTGTGGATTATTATTTTTTATTGCTTTAACTTGCAAGGCATTATATACAAACGCCAAAAATCGGTAATCGATATGAATCGAGGCTTATGGATACTGATAAGAGAAAGCTTAAAAATCGCAGGTATTATCGATAGAAATGTTGGACAGAAGGTTTAATCATTCAAAATGAAGCAATGCCTGCAGTTATCTATACTCTAGTAAGTTCGGTTATAAAAAAAACAGTCCTTATTCGGTTATGATTGTGTAGGTTTAGCCGAGGGTTTAACCCAACTACTTGTTTGCCACATACTTTTCTACGTCGTACGTTTATAGGGATTTTAAAATTTCTGAATAACTGCCAATTAATTGCGCTACTAAACACTTTATAAAATCATCAAAAATAAAGATTTTTGGAGAAACTTTTTTAATTGAATTATGAAAATCTTCAAAACATTTAAAAAAAGCATGTTTTTCTCTAAAATAATTTATTCGAGAAAAGATTAGATGAAATTTAGAAAGCTAGAATTTCGGAAAGGAAAACATCAAAACGTGCGTAACACTATAGATAAAGTATTGATTACAGAAACGCTCATCGCAAGGGATGTATGAGATTTCGGATATAAATTTACTTACAAGTTTTTATACTGTTTTACGTCATGAAGACTAATTTATGATTTATTTATCTACCAAGTGACGAGTCATTGCCCAAAATAAAATTAAGATAACGTTTATTTTACAAAAATTTTTCATTCCACGTTTAATGTTCATTTAAAAAAAAAATGTCACGCTATTAAACGGCAAAATTATGACGCTATTAAATTAAATAAACACTGCTGTTATTCATCATTTTTTTGCATCCAACAAAACTCTCCCGTCCATAAAAATCATTCGCGAAAGTCGCCTGAAACCTCCTTATTTTTCCTACCAAACTCGCTGCCAACGCTGAAAGGTCCGGAAAATGTTTTCATCCCAAATACATCTGCCCTGCGGCAATCTGGTCGGCAGATAAGCGAGAGAGCCGAGCGGAGCCCGGGGCGCCCACACATTTCGTCGACCCGACGACCGACCAATCGAAAGTAAAAGAGTTCAAGCGCGTCTCTCTGTGTTTGTGCGCGTGAAAGCAAAAGTGAACGTTTTTCGGCGCTCATGGATTTCTCTCCGCGCGGCTTATTTTCATTGCTCGCGGGCCTGCGCATGACTGTTTTTTTTTTTTTTTGCAGGTGTGTCTTTTTTCATTGCCAGGCTCCGTTTCGCGATAAAAAGATAGAGCTGGCTTTTTTTATGATTCCATACTCCGGAGTGAAATTTGAACAGCGTTTATGCTTCATTGAACAACTGCGGTTGACTCGAGGATTTTTTGTTCTCTATTTTAAAAATTGTTTATTGATTCGAAGGTTCTTTTTAGTGTTAATTGTTCACTGGTGCAAAGGCAAGCGCGAATTATCGTGCAACTGCAAACTAAGCCGTTACCACCGATTGGGTCAAGGGCCACGTAAAATTTGTAAAACGAAAATTTATGAAAGACGAAAATAATCAGTTCGACTGAATGTAACGTATTTTTCCCAACTCAGCCATGAAATGGCCCTCATTTCACGCTAGAAAGTAGCGTAGAAAATCAAAATAATGACTTTTCTCCCCGCTTGTAAGCGTCACTTTTTTTTTTATTTTTAAAATTAAAAAAAAATTTGTTTTCTCTGTTTTAAACTATTTTTCAAAATGCACGATCATCTATCCAACTTTCTAACACCAAAAGAGGGCTTCTCATGCCTTCGTTGAAAAGAACGCGGTCTGTAACACGGGGAGAAAGGCTACTCCAGACTCGGGTGAGGTTTTCAGTACGCGTCTCTGTCTCGGGCGTCTTCAGCGCCCTCGATTCCGATTCGTTCAGAACACCTCACCCTCGCTAGAAACAGTTTACTTTCTCCCCTTGTTGCACAATGTACTATTTAATTGAATAGGTGTATAAATAAGAAATTTCTACTTTTTCACAAGCGTAAAATGCACGTTAAGAGTACAATTTCAAAAATTGAGAAAATGCATTCAAGAATTTTTTTTTTTTTTTTCAATGCAACCGGGACGAATTCTTTGGCTGTAAGTGATCAAGCGGCGCACAGTAGAAACAAAACGATAAATAGAGACACTAACCTGAAGCACCTGCCAAGCTTGACCCACTGCGCGGATCGTCCAGCGGTGGTCTTCGGCAGCAAGCTGGCCTCGCAGACCTTGATCAGCACCTTGAAGCTCATGGTTGCTCCTACTTGGCAACGCTCGGCGAACGGTAATAGTTTCCGACTGGATTCAGACTCTCAGCGAAAGTGCACCGAAGGGCGGAAGATCGAGTTCTCGAGTGATGCCTGGGCTCGACCGTAACTCCTCTTTATATCGGTCCCGATAACGAAAATATCTCTCTTCTTTCTCTCTCTTTCGCGACTGCGTACGCGACGATCGTTCTCTGCGGCGGGCCGGAACGCAATGTTCGGCGGTGTGCGGCTCGACTCGGTCTAATAAGATACACGAGGCGCCACGCACGTATATACGCAGGACGGAGAAAGGTCTGCGGGGGTCGGCCGAGTACGGGGAGGAACGAAGAGAGAGAGAGAGAGAGAGAGAGAGAGAGAGAGAGAGAGAGAGAGAGCTTTACCGACCGTAGAGAGACGCAGGCGCAAACGATCGAACACGATTATAAGGAAACTTGTTACCGTACGGGGGGCTCGCACTTAACAGCCGGCGGGGAAAGCGGCGGAGGAGAGGAGGGCCGGTATGGTGGGAGATTTGGAAATTGGAGAAATTTTCAATACCGCCTTGGGCTGTAGAGGTGTGTCTGGTCTCGTTCAACGGCGGTGGGACGAGTCGCCTGTACTCGGGTCGGGAATTTGAATAGTTGAAATTTTGTTTATCGGTGTGCGCGCGGGAGCGAGAGGCTAAGAATTAGGACGAGTTGACGAGTATTTTTAGACGAATTAAAATTGAATGGACAGCTTGTGTATACGTGTACGTAAACACGCGCTTGATAAAAAAGCTCGTAAAGTTCCGAAGAGGCGCGAATAAACAACATGTTTTTTTCGGAACTGGTATATGGAAGCGTTGAAATAAATTATTTTGTTGCCTCACTATTTTATACAGAAAATAAGTTAAAGCAAAATGACTGTTTAGTGGATATTATAGATGTAGAAGACGTTTATACAGTAATTAACCAGTTTTTAACCAAATAAAACATTTATATATTTTAATTGATGAGTCTATCTTAACATTATTAATAACAAACGTTTTTTATAAAAAAAAATAGTTGTTTCTTAATCTTACATTATTATTTACTAGAATACACATTCGAAATTTTTATTAAAACCGATTGTTTTAAGGAAAAATTTAAGAAACGTGTTTCAAAACTTGCCCCCTTATCTACGAAGCCTCACTCCTAAAAAAATATTCAATTCATGATGAATAAATGATAAATAATTAAAACAAAAGATAACAAAAGCAACAGAAAAAATAAAAGCAATGTAAAAGCAAAAATAATAATGAAAAAATAAGAGTGCTTTGTAGCAAACGAAAAAATTAAACGCTATTAAAGATTATTTATATCGTGACGACAGAATCATATTTTTAGCTTGAAATAAACGGTAGCGGCAGAGAGAGAAAGAGAGAGAGAAATACTTCCTCGAGTGCTCGAGTGTCAATGTTTAACTACATTATGTACTGCAGCCGCAAGTCGGAATGTAATATACAATTGCATACTCGAGAGCGCGCACTCTCACACCGAGGCCGACGCTCGAACGTCTTCAAGGCTTTGAGAGTACACAGTCTGTGTGCATTCACTGTCACTCACTCGCCGGCGCTTCGAACTACTGTATAAAAGGATGAATACGTCCAAAGTTAAAGCCTTCTTTTTTAGGTGTTATTTAGAACTAAAAAAACTTGAGTCGTTATTTGGGGAAATTTGTAAAATTCAAAAGTGTTTCGGGTTTTTTTCTATACTTAACACCACGAATGTACAGGTTCTGTAGAAATACCTTCCGTATTCATTAAAAATAAGCAATACATTGAACCCACACTAAGCAGTTTATTTTTTATATTTTTATTTTTTAAATGACCATTCCAAGGAAACTCGATGGGTCTGAAAGGGTTGGTATCAGTTAATAGATAAAATAAAATTTGTTTTAAATACGCTGCGAACCCCAGACGGCAAAAGTATTTCAAATGAATTCTTTTTAAGCAGAATTGACTTAAAAAGAATTCATTTGGGATATTTTTGCCGTCTGGGAACGCTACCGATCATTATTAAAACCAACTTCATCATTCTTTATCTCAAAAATCCGCGAGCAGCGCGCCGTGGAGAGTAAAATTGGAGCCCGCGGTGGCATTGCACAAACGAGAGGGCGGCTCGGCACGTGGCTCTCACGGCTGGTACGGGAGGCGCGCGCGAAAGATCATCGAACGAGCGGAGGCTGGCCGCCTGGCTTTTTCCTGTTGTCGTCGAATAAATTTTCGTGCGCCCGAATCTCGCGTAAACAACTTGTATCGCGCCGCGCTCGTTTAGCCTATACTCTTTCCGATCCGCCCGGACCGCCTCGGCGTCTGCTTTGTGAGAATAAAGAGGCGCGCGCGCCTCTCGAGTGTTTTCGTAACCTTGAGGGGGCCGAGTCCTGGTGATTTATTTATTGTATCAGATTTTTGAAGGAGTCACCGTTGTTGGGAATTTTTTGCTTAATAAGAGCTACTTTTGAGGGGACGGTTCGTCGGTATGTGTTGAAGAGCTGATAATAAACTTTTATCGTAAGTTTTCGATACTTGAGATACCGAATGCATTTCTTTGGCAGCAGTTTGATCATTATCTTGGTGCTTTACAATGTTTGGTGAATTTTGTTCGCGTTTGGAAAGACCCACAATATACAAATTGAATTGCACGTTGAAATTCTTGATAACTATTGTCTTTGTAATTACGTGTAAACCCATTAAGATTATAATTTTCTTTTTTTGTGTATTTTAATTACAGAAAAAGTTCAATCATTCTGTAAAATCTCCTTGTACTTGAGAGCATAATTATTAATTTAATTAATTACCAAAAAAACAAATGATATAATTGAAAAAAAAATAAAAGGTAGGTTGTGATTGACCCTTCCCCTATTTGAGCAATACGTTTAGTAGTGAATAACGAAAGATGTTCTTCTTTATACAATCTTCGTCTTTAGATTGAAATAAAGCTGCGAATAAAAATTTATGCTAGTTAGCAGATAAAAAAGTTTAGATTTCACAGACTTCGAGACAGAGAAATATAAATAGGTAGAAACTTCCTGTCATTTCGTTATCACTATAATGTTCACGGTGTTATGTAAGTTTGTTGATTTAACTGTTACTTTTAGTCCATTTTGTGCTTTTAACACATTTTTAATTGATTTATTTGTTCACTTAACCCCATTGCTTAGTTTGCCTTGTTAAACTTGCAATTTGCACGCAATTAAAATAGCTTCAATCAAAATATTATTCAGAATTAATTTACTGCTACAAAGTTTATTCAAACAAAACGTAAAAAGCTTCTTTAAATATTGACTGTATATGGTCATACTTTTTAATTTTTTTAAAATAAAAAAAACTTAATTTTGAAAATGTTTTCAATTAACTGTCTTTTTTATACGTATTCGTAAATTCTAGTTTAATGTCACTTAATTTACTTTCTGTCAGTCGGCTCATCTTCTCTGTGTCATTCGACACATTCTCAGACGCCCTTGAGTATGAGAAATAGATTTCCCATCTCTGTCTCTTGCACTTCCTATTTTCACTCGTAACTCGTTTTGCTTTGTTTATATATAAAAATGATTCATGCATGCAGCAGTCAATGTATTCATCGTACGTCGAGCCTTACTATCAAGAATAATTGTGCTGCATAACAGATTTTTAATAAAAATCAGATTTTTAATAAAAAAAAAACACATCTATCACTATTTATACTATCAAATAAATATTGGAAAATCAAAATTACGCATTATACAGAAAAACTAAAAAATTTAAAAGTTCTTAGAAAAAGGACCCCGCACGAAATGATGGCAAATTGGTTCCCAGTGAAAATGGCTGAAATTAAAGTTGTTGTTGTAGTTTTGACGATTCTGAACAAAAGTTCTCACGGCACCAACTCTCTAAAATAATTCTGAATCAGTCCAAACGGTACCTAAAGATGCACACTTGCCCTACAAATCCAGGACCTTTTTTGATATCCAGGTTTACTTTATTCAGGATATATATGTGTGCGCGTGTGCGTGTGTGTGTGTGTGTGTGTGTGTGTG